>MU858191.1:0-100546 GCA_033297075.1 Rhypophila decipiens
TGCATCCACCAGACCAACGGTGTTGGCCTGCTTCCTGCGGTGTTCGCATGCCTAGCTTACAACGTATAAGCTACATGCCTGGCATTACTTTAACATATATAAATTCCTTTAATAACTAGTTATAGACTTATATTAAAGAGATTTATATTCTAAACTAGAATATTATAATTAATAAGGTTATAATTAAATATACTACTAGGAACTAATTTATTACTATAATAAAAAAGAAGTTTATAGTATAAGGGTTAATTAAAAGTAATAGTTTAGCTTAAAAGGCTTATTTTTATTTATAATTTTAGTATTAAAGTAACGGCGGTGTGCTGAATGGGTATATAACCATTGAATTGCAGAAGGTTCTGATAACTTTTGTAATTTAAGCTCCTTTTTAGGAACGGTTTAGCCGAGTGGTATGGTTCTTGGCGCTCGCCGTCACTATACCATTTACTTGATTGGATCTTCCAATCAAGTCTAGTTGCTCTTTTGGGCTATGTTACGTAGTGGTGTGGTATGTTACGATCGTTACAAGGCTCTAAATCCTTTATTTATACTATTTAATTCTAATAAAATACTAGTCTTAAACCTATTATAACTATAGTATTTATAAGATTATAATTTGTAGTAAAGGCTACTAGGAACTCTAGTATTATAAAGTACTAGAGTATTTAAATACTAGGTTATTATTTATTAGTACTACTTTTATATAATAATAACTTTTTTTCTTAGTCTAAAATTAGTAAAATCTCTACTTTAAATAATACTACTTTATTTAATATTATTAATAATAGCTTATTTTTATTACTCCTAAGGCTTAAAAAAGGGGCTCTTTTTCTTCGTTATTATTAGTTAATATACTTAAAAATACTAAAAAATAGCTTTTCTTTATTGTATTTAATATACTTAAAAACAGCTTTTTAATGGACTTGGCTATACCTAACTATTTAGCTTAGTTAACTTAGCTCTTTGGCTTTAAATTTAACTAGCTAGAAGCCCCTAATCTAGTCTACTAATACCCTGATTTCATTGAATAGGAAATAAGATATAACTTAGGTAATTTACTGGCTAATAGGGTAAAAAAAGTACTTGTAGATCTCTAAGATATCTATTATATAATATACTAGCTTTCCAATTGGCTCTAACCCCTAACGTTATATCCTGCTCCGCGACTAGGTATGGCCGAACGGTTAAAGAGATTAGGAGAGAGTAACGGCGGTGTGCTGATGGGTATATAACCATTGAATTGCAGAAGGTTCTAGTAACTTCTGTAATTTGAGCTCCTTTTAAGGAACGGTTTGGCCGAGTGGTATGGTTCTTGGCGCTCGCCGTCACTGAGAGGCAGCGAGATGTTCTTGTCCCCCTTACATCACCAGTGTGCGAGGCTGGATCAAAGCAGCTATCCGGTTTGGCAATCCCATATGGATATCCGTACAATCTGGAGCAACGACCTCGCGAGTTAGCAAGGTCCAACAAGTACCAAAAGATCGCGAAGAAATGGAGGATTAAAATCAGTGCGGTGTGAGTTGGTCTCATTGCTTCATCTGAAGCTCTGAAGTAGCAAATACTTTTGAAAAAGTTGCAAACATCATGTGAATGGGCGTGATTTGGGGCAGTAACTTGTGTCTCAAACGTACCTTTTCATATTCGCAGAACGGCACATATCATGATCTACGTCGGCCTTGCGAGCGAGTCGACAATGGAATCTTGAACATGAAGTTTTTGAAGGTCGGAATTTATATGTACGTGTAACGTGAGGGTCCGTGCGTAGTGTCTCCACTGAAATTTGGAGCACTGTTCCTGGAGCTTGGAACCCCGTCATTCCCCTGGGCGTCGGAACTTCCCGCCGTGCGCCGTGCCGGGAAAAGCGTCAATTCAAGGAAACTCGCGACAGCATCACAAGCCCGCAATTCAAGCCTTGAGCAATCCCTCCCAGGCGCACCCTTTCAGTACAGCACCCAATTGACGGTATTACTCCATCATGGGTTCGAGCGCATCTAAGCCGGATGTCACGGATGTCACACAGGTCTGGACAGGGTAGGGATTTCTGTTTGGATTCATTTTCCGACTTCCTAAGCTCCTCCGGGACAGAAGTTCAGATCAGGAACCTTGACTAACACATCCTTTTTACACAGGGCGAATACCTCTATGTTCTCAAATGATCTCGTCTCCCACCTCGCATCAAGAGAAGAGGTAGGTAGCTAGCTCTCCCAACCACAACCATCATTCTCTTGCCCCATAACTTACAACCAACCTGCCGCCCACCAGAGCGATGTAGCCAGACAACAAGCCCTCGAGCTCGAGGTGCAAAGACGAGTAACGGCCGAACTCAAACGCCTCCAGGCAGAAGAGGCCGAGGCACTCCAAGAAAAACAAGCCAAGCTTTCCGCTCCTCCCACATCCACAGACGACACACAGGACAACAAGCCGAGCAGACAGACTGTATCCAAAGAGATCGAGACTTTGCGGGCCAAGTTGGAGGAGCGCAGGAAGGTGCGGACGATTCCTGACACCGTGGAGGCGGCTCGGAGCGAGGTTGTGCGCTGTCTGAGGGAGAACGACAGACGGCCGCTGGACTGCTGGAAAGAGGTTGAGCAGTTCAAGGAGGAGGTGCGCAAGCTTGAGAAGGGATGGGTTGATAAGGTTATCAGTTAGACAGAGGTCTGCGGAAAGAATACATAACTTGGGGGTTTCTGATGGCGGTCTTTGGGCATGCGTGTGGGGTTAGCTGGGGAACCTTTCATCGACATTGACGCCATCAGACCCGAAAGAAGTCGTGTGATGCCGGGCGGCTTGCGTTTGCATGTATGTACCTATGTATTGTCTGTATCATAACGGATCAGGGAAAGAAAAAGAAGAGAACCGGGGATCCAAGAACTGCTGGTTTCAGAAAGAGGCTGGAGAGCAGCAAGAAGTGGGATTTTATAGACTATTGAACAAACGAGTACTAATGCCAGCATCAATAAAGGAGCCGTGACCGCAATTGACGTTCCGTGGAAGTCTCTGGTAATCTTGCTCAAAGCTCTGTAGAACATTTGCTCACTCTAAACCCAAACCGAGATCCAACGGCTCCTGATCATCCGTCGTCGACGACAGGGGCTGATTCTGTCCCCTCTGTCTGAGCTCTTCCCTCCTCCTCAAGCCCTCCAGTCTTTTCCTTTCCCTTCTAGCCTCACCATCCTCCCAGCCCTCAGGAACGTTCTTCTTTGCAGCAAACACAACCTTGAGGGCCTCCCGGAATCGTGCTATCCTCTTTTGATTCTCGGCGAACCTCTCATGCGAGATTTTCACCAGCAACTCGAGGTATTCTGCCGATACTAGGCTGGATCTCTTCCCCTCGAAGGTCTGGATCCCTATTAGAGATTCAAACGATAGGCCCATTGATCGAACTGCTACCATGGGGGTTGGGGTCGTAGACGAGGGGTTGCTGGGCAGCAGACTGACTGCGCCTGTCTCGCGGAATCCAGCTTCCATGCCTGCTTGGATTATCATTTGGGCGAGGGAATGGGATGCTGTGAGGACATGGAGGATCTGTTTTCAAGTCAAGTTTGTCAGTTTTCGTCTTGTCAAAATTGTGGTTGGGATATTACTCACCATGGGCTCAAATTTGAAATGGATCAACCTCGGTGGTGGCGAGGTCTCGTCATCATGAGCTCGTCCTGATATTCCATCTATTATTCCTCCTTCCTTGTGGCAGCTGTTCTTCGCAAGACCAAATAACTCGCTCCAACTTTTGGCATTTCCAGCACCACCATCTTTCAAAACCAAGGATGGAGGAGACGACGGTAACGGATCATGCGAAACAAAAAGCCACTCCCCCCCGCCCTTTCCACCCGCCGCTGAAGATGAAAAAGGATTCCTCCTCTCAGCAGCTATCTCGTCGGCATCATCATCATCATCAACCTGAGATCTCACAACAGCCTTTTGATCCCCCCCAGAGGAAGCCTTCTTTTGGAGCTGCTTGTGCCCCTCCAAATAAACACTAACCCGTCCAGCGCAACTACTCGTAGTAACCACCCCCTCGAGGGAATTAATCTCGTCAATCAGGTCGCGAATCCCGGCATCGACGGATCCCTTGGGTGATAGGTCCGAGTACTCTGTCTCCGGGACTGCGAGTTGACTGAGGATTTTTGCCTTTTTAAGGGCGAAAATTGGTATTGACATTTTCCCACCTTAATATTTCTTTCTTTTTTCTTTCGTGGGTTTATTTTCCCCAAGGGAGGTCGGTTTGAGCTGATGACTCCTTTTTCTCTTGCTACTGGTGAGTGAGTGGGTGACGAGACTCGAGAGACTGAGTGAAAGTTTAAATCGGCAGTGAGTTGGATCGGTGGATAGAATAGATTGCGGATACTTGAGTTTTTGCCTGGAAAATGTCTCCAAGGCCTTTATTCGAACTGCTAAGTTCAGGGATAGACATAATTAGCGCTCATTTGTTTGACATGTCCCGGGAGTTGTCAAAGTCTTTCTTTCCCAATTTTTATGACTTGTAATTCGGTGGGTCAAGAGCCAGATTCATCATTGAGGAAGAATGGTGAATATGTGGCACGTGCACCACACTGTACAGTTTACCCCTTTTTCAACTCCCCTTTCAACATCACATTCAACAGTTCACACTTATCCAAGGAAACAACTTGAGTAGAGAGCAGATGGATGAGCTTCATCTACAGATACTGAAAATAACTATCTAAAGTACAAACACTAACTATATACATGGGGTGGGTGGTATTAATTCATAAAGACAGGGCAAAAATGAGCGTAATGGAAAAAAGAGATGGTATCGCATGTGCAATCATACCCGCCCCGGTAAACAAAAAAAGAGAAACGAAACAAGATGGGGTATGAAGAGAGAGACCGTTTCAGAAAACATGTACTGATAAATTAGCTGTACGCCTCCGATGGATGGCTCTTGAAAAAAGGAACGGACAGACCCGACAACTCAGAATCCAGAAACAATACTGATACTGATTTGCGCTTTAGCACTGAATTACCTTACAACCAAACAGAATCCAAACAACGAACCCCCCAGCGCCACCTCACACCTGCAACGGTGGAGCAGCGCCGTCCGCTTGATTCGCTTTCAATGCCACGGGTCCCAAGAACTCCGTCGTTTTGAGTGCCGACTTCTTAACATCCTGCATCTCCACGCCCTCCTTGGTCTCCGCATGGTGTGCATGACCCGCCGACGCCGCTCCAAACTCCCGCAGCCTCACAGAAGTAGGAACCGAATTGAACCGCTGATCCCCCACAGAAAAAGGATTCTTGAACCCAATATAAGTAGGCGGCCTCGGCCGACAGAGCACCACAAACCAGTTCCGGAACCAGCTCGCTTGCGTGAAAGCCCGGTACCTATCCTTCTTGAGGAACTTGTGAGAAGTCAAATACTCGCGCGTCGTCTCGCCCCTGGCCATCAGGAATAAATGATAACCCATCAACGCGGCGGGATAAAGAAAGGAAAAGAACCCATAGATGGCCAGGGCAAATGGAACGCGGAAATGATTGACCGCGCTTCCGAAAGAGATGGATTGCTGATTCATATACACCAGAATCTGGCCCAGACAGGCACCTATCAAGTAGAGGCCCAGAAAGGTGGCCGAAGTGACAAAGGCGAAGAAGTAGCGGTAATTGCGCCGACCGACACAGTTGTTGAACCAGACGCAATGGTGGTCTTGCGTTTCTATGCAGTTGTCGCATAGTCGACAGTGGTAAGTACGAGGGGGGCGCCAGATGTTGCACGTCTTGCAGTACTTGGTCGGGACTTCCATCGCCGCCGTCGACTTCTCCATGGACTTGACCAACGTCCAGTCATTCGTCGGGGGCGCGAGCCTGAGGGGATCCTCGTTCTCGGCTACTGGTGGAAACTGGTGGACATTACGGGGTAGAATCTATCGCAAAGGGTCAGTGTTGCTGGACGTACAACCGTGGAAGCTGGAGAAAACATACCCCGGGATCAGATGAGGACCCATGAATTAACGACGACAGGCAGACATAAAACAGATACCCAAAGGTAATCGGGATTCCTGGGGAAATGTTGTGCCAGATCCACGGAGCTGAGAATATAAAAAACAAAACGCAAGGAATGACAAGAAGAGATCCCGTCGCAAAGTTCACAGGGCGGTGCCTCGTGTTCTGGAGTCTGCCTCCGAGGCAAAAGACCGTGTTTCCCTCGAAATATTGATAATTTTTACCCGTCTGTGCCTGGCCCTTTTCCTTCAACGACGAGACATGGTCTTTTGGGTCCTTTGGCCCAAGCTGGGGCGAAGAAGCGATCGAATCCAACTTCTCGCCGCCTTCAATCTCTCGATTAGACCCGTCACTCGGTATCAGAAAATTGGACCGGAAAGACCGCGGTGTTCGGACTGGCGCCTGTGAATTTCCACCCATGTTGTAGCTTTTATCTACCTCAATGGTGAGGTTCTTCTCGCCGCCGAACTTTTGGTGTAATGGCCGCAAGCTGTCGGCAACGCTGACTGTGGGATTATAGCCATGTGTCGGGCTGGTGTTTGCCGTCATGCGATCCAGGGGATCTGGCTCCGTCATCTCCGTGCCCCTCGATTGTGGTGGTCTCGCTTCAGCCTCGTCGATCTGAGCGACGGGGTTCGAAACTAGACTGTTCCGCGCAGACGTCGCTCCCTCTGTGCCGTACATATCCGTCGACATCATCTGGCGGCTCATGGTTGATGGTCTTGTAGCACCTCGTTGAGCCTGCAGTTTCTGCGAGCTCATGGGGCGAAAGAAGGCATGCGACGTCAGCGACGGGGCATGACTTCTACTTGTTGAACTTTGGGGGCGATGATTTGCCAAAGAAGAACTCCCGATGCTTCCAGTCCCACTGGTTCGCTTGCCAGCAAGACCCTGGCGCAGCGAAGGCTGTTGATTCCATGGACCCCTCCCAGAAATTCTTGACGAAGCACCTGTGCGGGCAGTTCCTGGACGGTCCTGCATGTCCCTTCCTTGGCCACCGGCGACTCTTTGCGAGTCCAGGTCACCCCCATCTTCAGTTCCAATATCCGTCATTCGGGACGAGATGATACTAGGAGGGCCGGGTATCTCGGATCGTGGGTATGGGAAGCTATCGTCGTGGCTAGTCGGCGACATCGATCGCGCGGTTTCCTCGTCGAACGCCATGGTGTCGAGGCCGCGTGTGAACAGAATGTTTCAGCTGGTGCAAAAGTAGCGAACGAGCTATCTCATATCGCCTCGTAACAGTGTGGTGCGACCGTCTTTGTAATAACGGATGTTTGCTGAAAGATCGGCCTCTTAGAAAACTGAATAGGAAGAGTTTAACGGAAATTTGGAGTTCGTTTCACGAAGATAGAGAGCGTTTTACGGCTGATTTCTCAGCTGGCTGAGGAGGTCACTGTCGACGGACGGGATAATCGAGATGCTCGAGCCGCAAGTAAGTACGTAATGAGCGAGCGTACTGAAAGGAAGGTCTGAGAGCTTGAGAAGAAAGGAAGGATATCAAGGAGACATGACGGTTGCTTCCAGCGCCCGGTGTCTTTGAAAAAAAGGAGTGGACGATATCTCGGGATTTCCCTTCTTCTCAGTTAAAGGTTCAGCATTGACTGGCTGCGTGCATGTCCGTCATTTCTTTTTTGCATAAAGGTTCTCCATTTGAGTTCCCAGTAGCCCGGTCGCTATAGCGTCAGATTCCCTGTCAAGCGTCGCTGGGCGTGCCCCTGAACTTAGCGTCACTGCACTGCTTCTGACAGCCCGTGCCAGATGCCACCACTGACAAAGGGTGACAAAAGTGACGTACCTTGTGCGTTCTGTCCCACATGGAAGCATTGACCAATGAACGTGAGTCGACGCATCTGAAAAGCTTGGGCCAACAGTTGGTGCTCCAAATCATACGACGAGCTGCTTTTCGAGCTTCAATAATTCCCTAACCGAAGCTCCGTTGTTCAACGTCACCTCGCTTTCCGACACCACGTCCACCCACAAACCGCAAAAATGGCTTCTATCGTCTCCCGCAGAGCTTTCTCGACCGCTTCCCGCCGATGGGCCGCCAACCCCAGCACCGGCGAGCAGGCCCTCAAGAAGGATTCCAAGAGGGATCCTGAGATTATGGTGCGTCATAACTGTCCGGCTGCGCGCTGGTTACCTCGGCATCCCGGACCTCGCTTCAATTCAAGAATATTCGGGACGGGTTTATTCGGTGGACGAAGCTGGAAATAAACTGTTCGGGATGCCGGGAGGGGTGGAGGAGGGGCGAGCTATGGCTTTGCGGGGATTGAAACCGGACATATCGGGACTCGGAAGGCTGACTTGATGCGGATTTACAGATTCTCGGTGGTATCATGGTGGCTGTCCTTGGAGGTGCTGGTTACTTCTTTGGTATGTCTTTTCTCCCATATGTACCAGCACCCTTTGTTCTTCACAAAGTCTAACACGCATCAATTCAAACAGGCCGCAGCCCGACTGGCGCCACTTCCGAGAAGAGCGTTCCTATGGCGAAGAACGGCATGCCCTGGGAGACTGGCCAGAGCGGCAAGTATCAGTACCACCCCGGTGCTGATCCCAACGCCTCCCCCAAGGATGCCCCCAGCGCTGTCAACGTTGTTGTCGTTCCCAACGTCAACCTGCCCCAGGTATATTCCTCTTCTCCCCTTCTTCGAAATTCAAGCTTGGGGTGATGCAGAACTCGAAAAGAACACACATCTCGAGGAACTGGGCTAATATACGAACTGCTAGGAGCTTCACGACAAGTACAACAAGTGGGGCAAGGATGGCTACTAGAATTCTCGATCCCTATGTGACGACGTGAGAGGCACGCATTAGACTGGGTTTGAGGGTGCTCGTGTGTAAATAGGACGGGTTGAGAAAATTCCGCATTTGAATTTGTACTATCCTCGCAGTAGAAGGTCACGACCTAGGTAGAGAACCGCAAAGTGATGATTTGGGATTACCTGGTGCACCCGTGATGGCCTTAAGGAAAGTCTTGATTGACGCTGTGATGTATTGATGGAGTCTACGACGACGTCTATATAAATGCCATCGTCTATCTATGCCCCGTGTGCGTGTCATAGCAGCTCAAGCTGTGCCTAATGGGCTATTCCTGCCAGTAGGCATGCACCATAAACAGTGACGCTCCTTCTACCTCTGCTAGTGCATCCGTTTCAGTGCATAAAGTTGAAATTTCAAGGCTCAGGATGTGGAGAACGCGCCATATTGAATGTAAGAATCCGCGGGATGGTCAAGGGATGCCGGGGCGTCTGCCGACATAACAACCACGGAGGATCACGTCTCCGGGTATGCTGCGATTAGAGCCGAAGATGGGCGACCTTGCCGGGCCACCACATTGCTTGAATGGTGGCGATTATGCTTTGCACACTGCATCATGAAATCGAGCGGTGGTCGAGTGGAGGGGCCTGATGTGGGAGAAGAACATCCCTTCAAGTGATGTGTTCCATCTCCTCCGCCGGTGAAGCTGTTGATACATTACTCCCGAGCAGACACCCCCTAGTTGTGTCGTGCAGCGGCAGCGGCAAACTGCTCTTGCTGCAATCGTTCGAGCTCCTCGAGGGTCATACCGCTCTGCTCGAACTTGTTTGCCTTCTTCTCGCGTCCCTATATGAAATTTAGTTGCCGGTCTGGTGCAAGCATAAAGGTAGGGAGTCGACGAACCTTTTGGACTTCCTTGTGCTCGTTCGCCGCTTCGAGGACGGCGGGGACGTAGTCTCCGAAGCCAAGTTGATCGAGAGCCTTTGTGATATGATCACATGCGATGGTCTTCTTGGAGTCCTTCTCCGAGATGTCGTTCGCCTCTGACGATATGAGAGTGATGAACTCCACACAGCATTCGATCAGGAGATCTCTGGCTTCTTTGGAGAAATTGATACCAACGGCGGGCGGCAAGATCTCACCAACTATCTTCTGGACAGTGGCTTTCGGAAGGGAGAGGTCATCATTCCCTGTTGATTTGACTGGGTGTTAGCATCTCTGTCTCGATAAACCGACAAACAAACATAAGCCCGATACTTGGACATGGGTTATCATCGTCCATCCACGGCCTCTTAGCACGAGGCATGTTGACGGTTGACGGAGACATAGTTTCTGAGAATACAAGGGCAATTTGCTTGAACAAAATGACTGACAGGGAGCTTGTTGTGTGAGGGGGAGTTGGAATGTGAAAATACAGAATATAGAACTGTTCTGTATTTCTATGTAGAGAGAAGGGCAAAAACATATCCCGGGGACGTGAGCAAGAACTTTTACAAGACGTATGATGAGTGGTAGTGCGGGCAACTGATGAGGCAGGAGCAAGGGAGGTAAACTCTGACGAGGAAGGAGCGAGGGGGGTGATTCACTTGAGATCGCGGAGATGGACATTATGGTGTGGGGTAATAGACAGCAGAGCCCAAAAACACCAAAAGCAAGTACAGGATAAAAGCTCGAGTTACTGACCTCCAAACTCATGATCCGACATCGTTTCCGTGTTGTCGATGACAAGTATATATGGGTGTCGCCGGCTTGTGACAAAGTCAGGGAGAAGTGCAACCTCGCGACTTGCAGGGTTAAGCAACAACTAGCAATGCCAAATCTTGGTGCCGTTTTATGATAAGACAGGCGAGTCTGTCGTCTGAAGTGCGTTTGGGCGTTCGTGAGTAAGGGTCATGATGGATGCAAGATTGTTCTTGGAGTTTGACGAGGACCTGTGAGGTTCTTTATACCAGAAGGGGGTGAGTTTGGCGGCTGGCCATTCAAAGCAACCTCAGCCGAGCGAACAAGCACTGTGGCGCAGTTCCTTGGTGGGGCACCCAATGCAACGGCACCAGCCACGGAACCTTGACGCGCGGTGCAGGTGCATCCACTGTGAAAATTTCAGAGCACTGCCAAAGGTTGTTCCCATCCGAAGCTCGAAAAAAAACTACTTCAACCCAGCCGAGCTGCTCTCCTCTCTTCCTCTTTCCTTTCGACAAGCCATTCGCAATGGCAGCAGATCTTGCCGCGATCTCTATTCATCTGATGGATGAATCCTCCTGACAGGTAAGCAACCCTTGCGTATTTCTACCCCCGACGAGCACCCTTCTATGATGAAAAACTATGTGTCGCCCCAATCATACCAAATTATGGTGATAGACACGTCTAGCCAAACGACACTACTGATTACCATGCCATACATATCATCTTCATGAACTTTGCACGTTCTGAATAATCTTGCTAACTGCTTGATAGTGTTCAGGTTTTGGCCTCCGAAATGGTACGGCATTTTTTCTTCCGCCCATCCTCGAATCCCGACGCTCCATGATGATTCAAATTATACTCATTTCAATTCCGATTCTTCATGACGGAAACACCTTTCAAACTCTGATTCGTCACGACCTGTTATGGTTTCTTCCGACCGGACGCTCAGAAGCTCTGGGCTAACCCTACCTAGAGAGGTCTATACCTTTCTGCAATGTCCTGGAGCTTTGGATGCGACCTGTTTCGCGGTCCTGTGGTCACGGAATTGTTCTCCTTTGATGGTAGGTGATGTGATTCTCTCTTTTTTCTATTCGATCGGGCAAAGGACTTTGTTGTACTATGATGATGCAACTTTATTCCATGCTAATGCTGAACATCCCATGTGGAGAACCATAAAGCCTTTTCATCTTTCCTCTGATTGTACAACCCTTTGCCCAGCTTTTTTATATCACTTCGCTACTTGTCGTCGTTCATTGCTGACCGCAAAATCAGAAACAGTGTCTCACGAAAGCGCTCGATACTCGGCCAGCTCGGGAGCATTCCACCTGCGACTGTCAGCGATGGTAAATCAACCGATGGCATAGGGCTACTAACACAAGATACTTGCCAGAAAGCTCTGGCTTGGCCTCGAGCGAGAGCCGCGCCATCACCTCTGCTGGCCACTCCGGCTTGTTGAGCTTTCCTTCGTCGAAAGCCGTGACGAAGCCTGCGTAATCTTTCTCGGCCATGGCGGTACTGCCCTTCTCCCGGATCTCCTTTTGCATGTCGGTGTTAACGCGTCCAGGACTGATCGAGACCGCCACGATGTCTTCCTCTACCGCAATGTGCTGAGCGAGGGAGTGTAGAGCGGCCTTTGAAGATCCGTATGCCCCCCAAGCTGCGTAACCCTTCAGAGCCGCGCCCGAGGATGTGAAGATAATTCGTCCCTTGGAAGCCCGTAAATGAGGAATGACCTCTTTGGCCTGAAATACAGCATCAGCTCGTGTCGTCGATCATGGTTCAGCGTCACATCTTACAATTGCGACAGCACTGAAGAAGTTTGCGTCAAAGAGTGCCTTCAATTCCTGCACCGAGACGTCTGAAATGCGAGCAATCGGTGACAGCACGCCGTGGTTGATCACGATGCCATCTATCCTGCCGTATGACTGTATTGCGAGTTCAGTGACTCTCGACGCAGCCTGTTCCAGTCAGCAAGGACTGACAACATCTAAATAGCATGGCCAAGTGGCCATCATATCATGAATCATCCATACCTCGGGTACCGTCAAGTCAATGGCAAGATAAACGACCTGTGATGGGAATTCATCTTTGATCTTTTGGAGCTCATTTTCCGACCTGGACACAAGGACAACTTTGTGGGATTCTTTTAGAAGATAGGTTGCGATGGCCAGTCCGATTCCTCGGCTTGCCCCCGTGACGATAATCACCTTGGATGGCATTTCGAAGGTACGAATTGTTGTTTGGTTACTGGAGTCACGTCGAAGAAGACGACCAATTTTTTCCCTTGGGCCATGATTGTGCCCCTCATTCAAGCACCAAGAACCCCGCCAAAAGCAGTTGTGTGGGTCAGGTTGGGGCACAAGCTGTACCATGACAGCATCCTTTTCCTGGTATCTACCGGACCTCGCCTTTGTCACGCCGAGCACCCCTCACGATGCTACGATACTATCAGCCGTTGACTGCCGCGATGCGGGTGGCCTACGCCCTACGTATGACCTTTATCCACCATTGGGAGTTGTTATCAAGCATAGTGGACCCCAAAGGCGTGGAAGGGCAGATGATCTTGGTGGTAGTCTCTTGATACATAGAGCCATTTGTTTCTTAAGAATACCATCTATAAACATACCTTAGCCTTACCAGTCAGTGGCAGTCCATATTCTTCCATCTTGAGCCGAGTTCCATGTCTTTGAAACAGCCAGTAAATACCAACTGGTAAACAACCTTACCTCGCCTTTCTTGCTCAAGATCCCATTTGTACGCAAGTCAAGTTCGCAATGGACGCCACTCCAACCGTCATCCTCGGCGCCGGCATAATCGGCGTCTCAACAGCGTACTACCTATCGGAGCACCAAGACCCATCAACCATCCATATCGTCGAGTCCGCGCCAGAGATGTTTTCGTCCGCGTCGGGCTACGCTGGCGGATTCCTCGCGCGGGACTGGCATGTCCCTGCCACTGCGGAATTAGGTATTCTCAGCTTTGAGGAGCATCGTCGGCTTGCGGAGAAGTTTGGCGGGAGGGAGAAATGGGGGTATTCGGTGACTTTGGCTGTTGGGTATGAAGCTCCGAGTGAGGGTGTAAGTGGGAAGAAGAAGAAACGTGGTGATGATTGGCTTCGGGATGGGACTAGTCGGGCTGATGCTGCTCCGACTTCTTCCCCGGGTTCGTCTTCGTCCGGTGGATCGGGAGCTGGAGATTTGGCTGTGGAGGAGGCAAGGGATGCCAAGAGTCCGCCGTGGCTGAGGAGGAGGGATGGAGATCGTGTCGAGGTCGTTGCTGAGGAGGGGACTACCGCGCAGGTTGACCCGCTGTTGTTGTGCCGGTTTTTGTTGGGCGAATGTGTGAATCGGGGTGTGAAGATTCATCAGCCTGCGAGGGCTGTTGGTTTGGAGAAGGACTCGGAGGGTAAGATGGTGGGCGTGGTTATCGCTACTGCTTCGTCTCCGCCCTCTGGTAGTGATGGTCAGTCTAGCGAGGAGACCATCACTGTGCCTTGCAGCAGGATAATCATCACGGCGGGAGCTTGGTCTGGACGGGTATTCAAGGATCTGTTCCCTGGGTCGTCAAAGGATGCTATCGCTGTCAAAAGCCTAGCTGGACACTCGGTCGTGTTCAAATCACCGAGGTGGTATCGAGAGTTGGAGTCCAAGGGTTGTCATACGGTGTTTACGACAAGCGAGGAATTTGCGCCGGAAATATTCGCCAGACTGGGAGATGGGATTTACTTTGCAGGATTGAACTCTGCTGATATTCCACTGCCCGAGGTGGCTGGGTCGGTGAAACCTCACGCGGAGGCAATTGAGCTGTTGAAAAAGACGGCGGGCGATATCATGGGCTCGGATGGACCTGGCAAGGTCAATAATTTGGAGGTTATCAGGGAGGGCCTTTGCTTTAGACCCGTCACACCGTGGGGTCTCCCTATTATCTCTAGGGTTCCTGATGAAGTGCTTGGGCATGGTCTAGGTACGAGATCTGGAACTCAGGGCGGTGTTTATGTAGCTACTGGTCATGGGCCGTGGGGGATCAGCCTGTCTCTCGGGACGGGTAAGGTGCTGGCCGAGATGGTTCAGGGGAGGCAACTGAGTGCTGATGTTGGTGCCCTTGGTTTGAGGGTATCCGCTAATTGCGAGGCATGATATCATATATTTATTCACTGCCGTTTCATGAGCACCCCACGGTACTGTGACATCTCCTGCTTGATAGATGAATATCGATGCTCTGCTTCCTGGAGCATGTGTCTACAGCAAAAACTAAGCAATATGTTGCAACAGCTTGATCAGACTCTTAAGAGCCCCTGACTTCAGGACATCGTGATTACAATACTTATGTAAGCTCAACGGCATGCACCGTTCGCATATCATGACGCTCCAAGTCCTATAGTTGCATTGTCGCGTAATAATGGGAGATCTTCTTGGCTCAATGCCCAAGCTTTCATGATCTGGGATGGATGGCATTGAAGATGATTAATTATAGCAATTATAACGTTACTTGATCTGCAGTGGAAGTGCAAGCCGATGGCAGAGAAGCCCCCAGTGTCTGAGCACAAGTCAGTGCCACGGGATGAGCCGCTTTCTTCACTGACGTCCTCTCGGTCTCAAGAGAGCGATTCACCATCACTCCTCTCTCCTCACCATGATCGTGTTCCTGATTTCATCATAGATGGTACTAGGATCAATGGTACAGGACAAGACTGCCGCGCTCCGCTGTTGAGAAGGTAATCTTCCGCAGCGGCTAATTGCTTGAGGCGAGACGGCTCACCCATATCGTCGGAGTCGACACTCTCAGGAACTTGAAGAAATGTGCGGCGTGCCACAATGCTTCCTGGTTTGGAATGCCCCTCCACGGCGTCAAACTACGACATCATTTTGTTTTTGAGAAGGTGGGTGACCATTTGGCGGTAGGACATGATGCAAGAGTTTAGGAAAGCGTCTGGCGATATGCACAGCACACGAACCGTCAAGTTCTACGGCAAGTATAGGCTGCCCATATCGGCCGCGGTGGAACGTGATACATGATGGATTTCCACAGCTTCTACACCTCTCTTGTGGCTTGTTCCCTCATGGCATTTGCAATTGACAAAGGCGACGAAGTTGGTGAGCTCTTCTCTCCAAGAATGGCAAGAACAGTGCAGGGTGAAATGCAGCCAGCGTGCTCCGTAATGTGCAGTCCGAGAACACGGGGAAGAATGCTGCAGCCAATCAGCGGGCCGCTCTTGCCGCCCTCCGTGCCACTACCTGAATAGGGGAAGCGTTTTTGGACGTGCCCCCCAAGACTCCACCTCAGCACCAATGCTACCAACTGCTGCTACTCTTCTCCCTCCTCTCATTCGCTGCGATCAAAGTCCATCATCACCAACACTCGCCAATCTGATTTGACGATACCCATTTGACAAGCCCAGACCCTACGCTATCGGTCGGTCACTGGGGACCCGAATGGCACCCCGGCGGGGGACCAGAGACTGCATGAAATGTTGTCACTAGTTATGCTTCTCTTGATGCCAGGCACAACCGACACTCATTTGACAATGGGTCCTGCCGTGAAGTCCAGTGGGAATTGCTCGCAGCAGCACTGTCCATCTGCATCATGGCTTTGGCCACTCAGAGCAGGGCAAACGGCGTCCAAAGTCACCATCAGCCAAAGCTGGATGTGTACTCGTCATGCTCATGAAGTCCGATCTCTGGATATTGAGGTCAGAAAGACGGCGGGCCGGTATTATGGGACAATTCATGACGGACCTTGAAGTCAAGGTCTGTCAGTCGTCGACCCAGTGGTCGATAGATCGGGATAGAGACCCGTCTTACAGCCCATTAACATCTCTCTGATATGATATCAGGAACCCGGGTTGCCCGCCTCTTCCGCTTTTCGGTTCCTCCCATTCCCCCACAGGCAAGTGCCTCTCTCCTGCTTCCGGACCACAAGGACCGGACGAAACTATTTGCCGTCTGTCATGATATTCATTGCCTTGATGGTGCGCATGTGCATACATTGGGCTGGCGAGGCATACTTTTGGTTATACGGATATTGGGGGACAAATTCTCTCAACTGGCATCGTCCAAAAGTCTCTGCAAAGAGTTGCGATAATGCTTGCCGAGACACCCCCATCAAGCCCATGCAGATGTTTGCTCCCAGCAAGGACTAAACATGAGCTATCGCCCCCAAATCTACCAATCCCACGCCGTCCAAGGCCTCGCCAGCCAGGGCCCAAATAGGTAGCGCCCGCCTCTGCAGCTCTGCCGTTCAAGGGTCACGGTGTGACATGCAGGTCACAGCAGCGGGGAATGCCACCTCGATCCTGGCCAGCCAATATTAAAGCCCAGACAGCCGCTGGCCACTCTGTGCCATCTCCCACATTTCCATTCGAGCTTCCCGCCAATTTGGATTATCACTGCTCTTCATTGCTGCGAATTCGACAAGTTTGCCGCTCGTCGCTTGTTCGCTCCATCTCGATTCGGCCTGTCCAGGAGAAGTCGATAGACCGGAAGCCGCATAGCTCAATATCAGTCTCCCACACGCTGCTTCTCCAGGCCTGTTCGGCGGCTGGCGACTTGCTCCAACGTGACGGATCTGCAGCTCGATCCCTGGTTTGGCTCCGATACCCCTTTCACGCTGCCACGCGAGAACACACACGATCCGGGGCTACGGTCTATCAACCATATATCTACACTCTTGCCAGACCCGCCCGCCCACTAGCAGACCGTCTTTGAATGTTCTCCTTCTCCTGTCCGTTTTCCTCATGGCCGAATTATATCCCCTCACTCTCACTTAATTCCTAATCGAGGGGTCTGGTATTCCTCGTGTCGTGTTTCTCCGACGCCGCTTTACCATCCAGTCTTTCTTTGTATTTTGTTTTGGCGAAAGGGTTGTCTTTTTGATGACATAGACTCGACATCTTGCGTCGCGTGCCATATACATCGACGATGGAGTCACATATCCAACCAGCGCTGCGGAGCGCACATGACAACACGGCGGGTGTCGACGACCAACTGGTCAAACGCATATCGATAGCACTAACTCCCGACTCACCTCCAGGCCTCGTGCAGGCTCTCACGGTAGATCCCTGGTCACAATCCGGCAAATACGGCTTGGGCTTCACATATTTCGCCATCTCCTTGGTCGGCATCGTGGTCTTTGTGAGGATATGGCACTTTTGGCAAGACAAGATCCGACAGGCCATCTACAAGCAGGAGATCGAAGAGCACTTTCAGCATCTGTACAGCTTGGAACCAGAGTGGGATAGGTCGGCAGCATTGGCGACGGGTGTAACGGCGGCGGAATCGAGACGTCACTTCTTCCCCGATGAGTCCGCCGAAGAGAAGAACTTCAAGCCGAAAGCCCACTTTTCGTCTGTCGGCTTCGTCAACGACACGATCGCGCTTTTCCGATGGGCCTTCTACCGCCCCATTCCCGACCTGGTGTGGAGGAAGCATCGGCTCACCTTCTCCTCAGTCGCCGTGCTTGGTTGTGTGTTTATTGCCATCACCTTTGTCACCATCTACTGCTTTCTCCAGCAGCCACTCTACTGGCAGAGCATCAGATTCGGCTCACCCCCCGTGGCAATCCGCGCCGGTATGATTGCAATCGCCATGACACCCTGGATCGCCGCCACGAGCACCAAAACGAATATTCTCAGCCTGATCACAGGCATTGGCCCGGAGCGTCTCAACGTGTTCCACCGATGGCTCGGCTATCTCTGCTTGTTCCTTTCCTTGGTTCACACCATCCCGTTTTACGTCCAGCCGGTCTGGGAGGACGGTGGCATGGCTGTCTTTGAAGCCCTCTTCCCCCCAGGCAGCGGCGTTATCTATGGCTCTGGAATTGCGTGTCTGGCACCACTGGTCTGGCTTTGCGTGGGATCGCTGCCAATCATTCGAAGGAAGGCGTATGAGTATTTTGTCCTCATGCACGTCCCTGTCGGGTTCGTCTACATTGTCATGTTGTTCTGGCACACCAAGAACTTTTTGCTTTCCTGGGACTATCTCTACGCGTCGGTTGCGGTCCTGGTCGCCTGCAACATCTGGCGACTCTTCAACCTCAACTGGCTCAAGCCATGGCGGCGCCTGTCATGGATGATTGGCGACGAAGCGGCCATCAACATCATGACAGAAAATGCCATCAAGATCACGGTCCCGACTCAGATGCGATGGAAGCCGGGTCAGTATGTCTATCTGAGAATGCCTGGCATCTCAGTCTTTGAGAACCATCCTTTCACCATCTCGTCGCTCTGCAGCGAAGACTTTCCTTCCGAATATGGAGAGGACTACCGGGACTGCGTGCTTGTTTTCCGGCCGTATGGAGGATTCACGCGCAAGGTGCTCGAGACAGCCATCGAGAAGGGGCCTTTCCACACGTACCGTGCTTTCCTCGACGGCCCATACGGCGGCATGCGTCGCGATCTCGCAGCCTTTGACACTTGCATTTTGATTGCAGGAGGCAGCGGCATCACAGCATTGATGTCGCAACTACTCAACCTGATCAAGCGAATGCGTGACGGAAAAGCCATCACCAAGAAGATCGTGGTCGTGTGGGCACTGAAGCGGCTCGAGGCCATGGACTGGTTCCGCGAGGAGCTACGCATCTGCAGAGAGGCCGCACCTCCCGAGAGCGTCACCTGCAAGTTCTTTGTAACAGCAGCAGTCCGCCAGCCTACAAACATTGCCGCCAGCTCCCACGGCCGCGCACCGAGACCCCTGAGCAACTTGTTCCACGACAAGCTAGACGGCTTCGTCTCGAATATCGCCAACAAGCGCAACAGCGCGCTGATAATGGCCGAGGCGCAAGGAGACCCGGAGAGAGAGCGGGAACTCCGCGCCGAGGACGAGGACCGCATCACCGCCCTCCCTCAACAGAAGTATCTCCAACCACACAACATCCCACCACCACCGCCAGGGCCACCCCCAGCCCATACAGGAGAAATGGCAGAGGACGCACTCCGGCGACTCGAGGGGCGCGATATCACCGCCAAGCCCAGCAAGAAATCAGACAGCGACAGCGACAGCAGAGAACACCACAGCAGCAAGAAAAGCGAAGGAGGAGGAGAGTTTCACTTTCCCCCGCTCGCTCCCCGGGGCGACAAACAGCCACATTTCAACTACGCACCACCCGCAGGAAGACAACGATACAGCCAGTTCCTGACACCTGAGAACACACCCGGCCGCACGAGCCAAGCAAGCGGGGGAAGCGGACAAGAAGAACAAGACCAAGCCGGCCCATCAACACAACAACAGCAGGATGCTCCAGTCCGACCCCCCGAACTGGCACACCTAAGGACAGACGTAGGCGGACAGACCCAACGCCCAAGACCAACAAGCACATTCGGCCCCCCATCAGGCTTTGATTTTGGATTCCCAGAAACGCCCACAGAATTCCAAAAGTCGCTAATGAGATTTGCCTTTCCCGTCCCGCACCAGATCGACGGCGGGTGGAGTGTCGAATACGGACGGCCTGATCTGGGGTATATGCTCAAGGAGTGGGCCACGGGGGGGCCTGACGGGCGCGGTGTGCTGGGCAGACGCACGGCCGTGTTTGTCTGTGGACCGCCTGCTATGCGCGTTGGTGTGGCTAATACTGTTGCGCGGTTGCAGGCTGAGATTTGGGGGGATGATATGCTCGAGGAGATTTATCTGCATACTGAGAATTATGCGCTATAAGAGGAGGATGAAGGATGAAGGGACTGACTGTATTTGTATTACTTGGCATGATCCATCATGATGATCTCTTTTGTTGTCTGTCTGGCTACCTACCTACCAATACCAAGGTGGTGATGAGGACCTGGTTAGTATACCATCTAAATAATTATCATGGCCGGCGAGGCCAGGCGGAAAGGGATGGATGGGAATGATGATACTTGGATATGAAAGGTTGGGTGATGATGGGTCGGGAAGTGTCAGTCGGCCTGCTCAGGCCTTGTTCTATTTTACTTTTTCTTTATTTCGAGATACCAAAAGGGCTAGGACATCTGACCTCTTCTTTATTTTCTTCTCTTCGTCTCTTTCCTTGTTCGTCACGGGATTGGACCTTTTCTATTTTATATATTTCCTATTGGATATAATACCTACCTAGCGACCTAGCCAGGGCTCGTTTTCTACTCTCTCTCTGTGGGGTGGGATGAATCAATACAATCAAAACAGTTAAATATCAGGATGGTTGGTTCTCCGTTACAGTCTGGTGCTTGTTTGTTATTAACTGGAACTACTAAAGAGGCGTTAATGTCAGATACTTGCTGGTATGTAACAACTCAGGCTGAGGACAAACAAGCACGGTCACACCTATTACGTGTAATGTATCATCAAAGTCAACAATGAGGCAATCCACATTGTTGGAGACAACACATTAACTGAGTGAACAAACAAACGTGATCTAGATAGGCATGGTCACGCACGGTACGGGCATGCTTTCGTCGATATCCAGCTGCGTTCTACAGTTCATCTCAGACCTCATTAAAATCTTCTATCAGCAAGCGTGCAGTCCATGATCCAATAAGGCCGGTACAGTACATACTCAATATCATGGCCCACCCGCCCCCTTTTGCTAACAAGATAGTTCCTTAGAATAATTACCCGTCCGTCGTCTATGTCAGACTAATCACTTACTCTCCGCATCCAACACAAACAAGTAGGTAGACAAGCAGAGAAGTAAGTAAGTAAGTAAGCACAAAACACCTAGCCGGATCCGTCTAAAAAGAAAGAAAGCAAGAAAGCAAGAACCTATCTATGAAAAAGAACAAGCCACCGGCCCATTCGGGATCAAAAAGATGAAGCGGATGATGGACGAGCTGGGAATCGAACCTAGGACCTTTCGCAGTCCTTCTTCTTCTTCCTAGAACCATCTACACAGATGTGAAGATCAGTTTTAGGACTGAGGAGAGAAGCTGCTAAGCGAACGCTCTACCAACTGAGCCACACGCCCTGTACTAACTTGGTTGTTGTTGTTGCTCTGTAGGAAGTAATTTGTCTTTTTCTTATTTGGTGTTGCTTATTTGTGTGGATGTGGACTGGGAAATTAGGTTCATCGGGGACATGAGGGTTACGAGTCAGAGTTGTGGAGTTTGGCGTTGAGGCGTTGAGGGTCTGGGAATGGAGTGGAGTTGACAGAGTTCACGCCCTCGCAGAATTAGAGGTCAGGAAAAGAACGGCGGGCTCAAGGATGTATGTATGAGATCCTGCCAGTTCACCACTGCAACTAACCTCTCCTCCTTTTTTCTTGGTTGAGAAATCCGGCATGACATATCCCGAGCTCGCCCTTCACCGCATACCGGGTAGATGTCCCGAGAGATAAACGGCACACCACGCAACTTCACATGCATATCGAGGGTTAAACGTAGCAAAATGAGCCGAAGGATACCTACAGCTAGGAAATAAAAAAGGGGGGTGCGGCGGTACAGTCTCGCCTATCACGAGTACACAGACAGACAGATAGATACACAAGAAAACCGATCGTTGTGTATCCTGTTACATGTGCAGCAACAGGGACAGAAAACCGTCGATCAATATTGGCATCACAGACCCATAATACAATGACACACAAAAGGTGGGTGACGAAAGAGATCAAAATCCGTGGTCAGTCTCCGCATCTTGCTCTCAAGTAAAAAGACATGACATGACGACAGGCGACAGAAAACAAGAGCTATCTACCTGGTATGTAGTAGCTATCTCATAATGCACAAGCGGCAGCTACATGTATCGCATCGTGCAAGCTGTGCGAGGTGTGACGGATGGACGGCCCCTACCTACAAAAGAAAGGAAAAAAACAACGATAGGGGGACGATTGGAGATATGGTCACCATCGTAATGACGATTTAATCATCGACCTATCTAGGCACTTCTGATCTTAGGTAAGGTAGGTAGGTAGGTAGGTTAGTTCCCCTCACCGGGCGTTGTATTGAGAAACTACCTATCTGCCTGAGAGCGTACCTACAATCAGGAAAGATATCAAGATCTGTTGATGACTACTCTCAGACCGGCTCTCGTCTCAATCTCAACTGTCTACCAACCAAGACGGCACCCTCAGAGGCTGGCCAGACCAGTCAATCAGTAGATACCTACCTACCTTCGGCAACCAAGGCAGGTACAATACAGACAGACAGACAGGCAAGCTCCCGAGCAAAGGTGTCAGAATCGATCATGACAGACACTGTCTCAGCCGCTAATCTTGATCCTTTCCATCTCTCTCTCTCTGCTGTCTCTCCATCATTCACACCGCATTTTACTCGCACTGCAGTTCGGGTGCCTACCAGGCCCTGGAATATCGGTGTACCAGCCAGCCAGACAGAGCAGGTAAGCTACCTTACCTACACACAGAGATTTGCTGTATGACATATTACCCGCCGCTCATCACACAAACACAACCATCGATTTGTGATACTCGGGGCAAGTTGGTTGGGAGCATCTTATAGTTCGGGGCCGTAGGATACCTCCTCGTATCCCGTCATCTTGTCCATCTTTGTGTGTGTGTGAAATAACTCCGTCGTGTATGTATGACCGATATATGGCTTCATTTCGATGTTGGTATGTATTATTTTTCTTGTAGCATAGCAGGGGGCCGCACCGGCAGATCGAGAAGCTTTCGCACAGTCATTCTTGAGTAAAATTGTTCTTGCGTCTTGTCACTGAGGAAATCTCCGAGACGAGATTGATGATGTTGTCTGTGTCTAGCCACGGAGAAGAAACTGCTAGATGGACTAAACATCAAGACGCGTTCAGGGGAGGGATGGTGAACATGCGTGGAATGTGAGGATCGTCTTGCTTTGGGAGGCACAAGGCGCCAACCGCCGTGACGGGACCAAGCTGAACGAACGACCGGCAAAGCCCCAATCAGTTGTATCGAGGCGCGGAGATGCTTCAGAAACCGTACTCGGGGAGGGGGGGGGATCTCTCCCGGGATTCATAGTAGTAGTACCCTTGCCAGAAGAACGGGATGGCCTGTCAGACCGACTGATCGAGACTTGTTGCTGCGGACTATCTTCCTGCCTCCATTTTGCACCTTTTTATTTTCTCGATGAACCTTCTTGCCAATGCCAACGAAGAACGGTACCGGTTCACACTGGAGCAGTTCCCAAAAATTGCAGGCATCCGAGACCCAAAGACGCAGGAAGGCTCTTATTTCCTAAGCGGTCAGAAAGCGCAAGGTGACACAGATCCTTCTCCAGCGAGTATGTCTTGCTTCTTCTTCCCGTCTCTCCCAGACAAGAGAGATTGAGCAGCAGCAGGGATGATGATTCGGGTATGCAGTCATGCCCGCCCGGACCAGGAGCCGGTTTCCTTGACTCTTCTTGTCTCCTCATCTTGTCGTGTTTCTCTGCATCCATATATCAGCACGCAGAAGCAAGATCTGTCTGCTGTGCCAGGGTGACTTGACTTTGTCTCTGATGCAAATCAAAATCTCAGAGACCAATGGGAAAAAGTTGCTGGTTGGCTGGCACCCATCCCGTCTCGAGTACGTCTGACTGACTGTGGCCTGACCAACTGCCAGAAATCTTTTTTGTCTTCTGTCATTTTTGTCTCGATATCCGCCAGAAAAGAAGAAAGAGAAGAAGAAGGCGGAAGGGCAATCCGTCTGGGTCAAAGGTTTCCGCCGCCGTCCAATGATTCTCCCGGTATTGTAGACACAGGGGCTGAACAGAGCAAGCTAGCCGAACACATACTCGCCGCAGAGTTTACTCACCTTGAACTTCTTTTCTCACGGCCGACTTGGCGTTTCCTTCTTGACAGAGAAAGAGTCCGTCAAAAGATCAAGCCATCTCCGTCGGAAGTTAGATTCTTCGTGTCGTCGACAGGTCGTACAACAAGGGCCTCTCCCTGGAGTTTCTTCCAAGCCCATCACAGGTTGTATATATCATATCGTCCACCTGTCCAGCCCAGGACCCTTGCCGCTCGATCTCTCCCTCCGTCATCTTTCTTTTTCCCTGCTGGGCATCATCGTAGCCAGGTTAGTAGCCACCCTCCTCAATCCACCACGACAAATCCTCACCAACCAAAAAAAACCACTAACCAAACCTCAGCCCCCCATACATACCTCAACCGCCAACCCAACATCCCAGAAGCAAAAAAGAAAGAGGCCCATCATGGGAGGATACGCCAACGGCGGAGACGCAGAGAACTCCACCTCCACCGACCCTCAACACCGTCTAGGCGGCGACGAAGGCCCCTACGTCCTCAACCCGGTCGAAATAATCGCCATAGCAGTAACAATCACCAGCTTCCTCCTCGTCCTCTTCCTGATCTTTTATTATCGGAAGCTCCAAGCCCGCCGCAAGCTCGACATGATGACCAAGGCCGCTGCTGCGCTCGAAAATGGCACCCACCCATCAAGCAGAAAGAACTCTGCCACTCCTGCCGCTCCGGGTACCAGCGGTGGTAGTACTGCGGGAGGAGCGGAGTCGATTGAGCTTAAAGATGGTGCTTCTTCTTCGACAGCTACGTCTGTGAGTATTGCCACCACCACCACCGGGAATGTACCTGTACCTGTACCACCAGGGGGCTCGAGACCAAACACGCCTGCTGCACCGCCATTACCGGCCAAGGATAAAGCGCGAGGAGGAGGACGAGACGCCACAGCAGCCGCCGGGGGAGGAGGAAACCCAAGAGTCCTGATAGTTTCTGAGCATGGGCATGGGAATAATGACCCGTTCACTACGCCGAGTAGCTCGACGAATAATGTCGCCACTGCTGCTGCTGCTGCTGCTGCTGCGAGAATCTCTTGCCCTCCTCCGCCTGTTGTTGTTGTCATGGCGGCTACGACGAGGACTACCACCACCACCACCATTACTGCTGGGGAAAAGCCTCCCTTGTGGAAGTATATCCATTGGAAAGGGGATCCGAAGAAAGAGTCCAAGAAGAATGCGAATGCGACTTTATTGCCCAGCGTTGAGCCTCGTCATCCTCGTCGTGGGAGCAGTAACGGTCTTGTCCAAGGTAAATATGAATATTTCCCCTCGCGCGCGCGTGTTTTGTCAGCCTTGCTTTCACTTCTTTCCTTTTGTGGGAATGGAATGGGTGCTAACCTTGAAGCTTTGGTTGAAACAACAGATAAAGACGACGAAACCCCCATACCACCCAAGACATACTATGCGTGAAATCACTCAGTTGCTTCCAACAGCAACAGAACTTGGGCATTGCCACTTGAACAGAAAGAAAACAAAACCGTCCATCCATCCAGCACAACCCTCCAAACCAAATTGTCGCCACCAGAGTAGTAGGAGAGAAAGATATCCTTTATACTCCACCTGCTTTCATATTCCCTTCATTCTTTCTTTCCTTCTTTCATAGATCTTACAGACCTTGGACTCGCTGTCCGCTTTTCTCTTTCCTCTGTTTGTTTGTTCCCTATTTTTTTTTTCAACCTGCAAGCCATTGTGCAAACACTTATACCAATACCGCACACACAGTCAGCTATTTATCCTTGTTATCCAACTAGTCACTACCTTGTTTATGCATTTATTTTCCTTTGTCTGTCGCTGTATCGCGATGCGTATGTATTCAGCTGTGGTTCCAGCTGTGAAAGGGCGTAAAGGTGAAGGGTTCCTCCCGGTCGGTCGACTGAGCAGAGCAGAATGGTGAAACAAGAGAATGCTGTTGGAGGTTCCGTTGTTTGTAATACAGTGGTCAAGGGAGAATCAGTGTCCAAGATGAAGTGGTGGGTGGTTGCCCAGATTGAGAACCAAGGACGATGGCAAGTGGTTGGATGTTATCACCATTAAGAAAATCAACTGAAAATAATCGCTGGTCGAGACACCGAATAATACCTGCCGATGAAAGAATTCAACATTTTCTCTTTCTGGACTTGAGATGACTGAGCAAGGGCAGTGTACATACCTGACAAAACTATCTCCAAGCCCAACCAGGCTGTCTGACGCCCTGTAAATAGATCAAAGGTTAAGCAGTACGGCAATAAGGGAAGGCACTGACATCTTGGTGCTGCTCGTTATCCATAGACAAGTATGTAAAGGCCGCCAAGTCAAGAGTCATAATACATACAGCCGTAGCCGCTATTCCCTAAAAGCCCTACCAGTAGACCATCCTTCCGCTTATGATAACGCCAATACAAGCTTGAAAGAATAAACCCGCAAATTCAACCTCTCTTAAACACCCAAAATGAGAATTTCTCTTAAACAAAAATGCATCATGACTTACTTTACTGCCGGCTTGAACTAGGACCGCCGGGGAGATATCGACTCCTAATCGCATTGCCCAACGTGCTCATCCTGCTACCGATAGTGCCATCCTGCATGCGACTTGCAAGGGCCTCCTCCAACGCTGACTGTGTCACTGATGCATCTATCCAGCAGGACAGTGTTAGCCAGAGGGCGACGAAAGAAAGGGGCAGATCAGACTAAATGATACGCACCATCAAGATCACTGAAACTACTTCCCATACTCGGGGTCCCATCGCTGCCTTCACGCGACTTCCCCTTGTTCCCACTTGGACTCCGTCCCGCCAGCTCAGCAGTTCTCCGGGGAGACAACGGTCCAGGCATCTTGCCATCGCCCGTAGGCCGTCTCACCATGGCGGCCGAGCTCGTAGACGAGTCGGATGTCTGTGAGTGATGGAGAATCTTATCCCTATGACTTCTCCCAGACGTCTTGGGCAGCCGGCGCCCGAAGCCATCGCGGGCATCACCGCGGAGGGTCGCACCTAGGTCGTGCCCGCTACTGGCTGTCGTGCATGTCGAATCCTTGGGCTTGAATGGGAGAAAAGCAGGCTCTGCATCTTCGTCATCGGCTAAATCGTCTCCTCCATCATTTGTCTGGAAGCGTGGCGGGCGCCGGATAATTCTACTCTCTACCGCGCTGCTGGATGTGGAGGACGAGGAGGATGATGGGGCCGGGGATGTTGATCGTGCCGAGTCTGCAGGATTGGGAGATAAAGGCTCTGCTTCTTGTGGAATGGGAGTAGCCGAGCCTGGTGTTATTATTGAGAGCCGACGCCGATGGGGCTCGGTTAGCCGTGATTGAGGCCTAGCGACAGCCGCACCGCCTGATGAGTTTCGTGACATCTGGGGCCGTCCCAGAGGAACCCCTTTGGCGGGAGTGAGAGAGCCTGCTGGTTCGTTCCTGGGAAGGGGAGAGTCTCTGCGTGTCGAGAGTGCCGACGGAGGACGGCCGCCTCCCGAGCCCGTCCACCTCATGGCTTCGGCTAATGGGTACCCGGCAGGCTCGGCGCCCGGAATCGGCGATGGAGCCGACGAGCCCTTAACGGCCGCCACCTTTCGCATCTGCGCCCTAAGCTGCGAAGTGTGGCGCTCCGTCAGGTAAGACACCATCTGGAGGAGAAACTCGACCGTGACATCGAATTTGGCTGCTCTGGAGCGCACACAGTGTTAGTCTCACGGAGAGGCTATCAGCCGTTTGAAGACGGTAACCGATCCGTGACTTACAACTCGTTCCCTGTAGACTCATCAGCAAATGAAACCATATTCATCCAAGAAGGCGGAAATACAAACAGTTGATCTCGGTCTGAGAAACGCCCGATATAATGGCCCATAATGCTTCGGATTTCTTGTCGTCCCAGTTTACCTTTTTTGAGACAGCGCTGGTCAGTGACTGGACAGTGGGCTAGAGGCTATGGACACAGTGCGAAGACGTACTGGAGGCGGATCGACAAAATCACCGCGATTGAAAGGCAGCCGGACGTAAACGTGATACTTTTGGTCGACTCTCTCCTTTGCGGACCGGTCTGGCCTATCTTTTGATGCCATGGTGATACTTGTGTGTTGTTGCAAGGAAAGTGTGGTGAGAATGGGAGATTCGTTGCACCAGGCTACTGAACTGTAGGCAGTCACCAGTACCGCGACGGACGGGTCGATGGCTTCTGTAGCGGGCGTCGCAGTGCCTGGAACAAAGCTTCCATGCCTTGCGCTAGACCGTGAGCTTGAAGCTCCCCTGCACGCCGGCTTATCGGGCGAGGCAAGGATCTTTATCGCAGATCCGGCCCTGGAGCTAAGCATGTAAACGGTTGATGCATCAAACCGAATCTGCCCCCCGTTGCGGCTCCCAAGCCAACAACTGTTGTAAACTTGGACAAGCGTGGTGGGACCTGGATCCCTGCCCCAGGCCGCTGTTGCTGTGGCACTGTGGGCAGGCTCGCGCAGTGATCCCCAGTCCAAACTTTGAAGATGCGCCAAAAGTCCATCTCCAAAAATCGCGTCTGGCAGTCGCAAATTCAACAAGGAAGCTCTTTATCTTTTCACAGGCCCAAACAATCCCCCTTTTGATCGTAGAGCGTAGCTGCCTCAGACAGACTTTGATCCCATTCACCACCGACGTAGCCGCCAGCATCCAATTGGCTGCCAGACTTTTTTGCGGCCTGACCGTTATAGCATTCTTATTTCTTATTATCCACCAGCCATGGCTCCTTTAATTCTTCACAACGTCCCGGACGAGGAACTCTATGTTGGCGACGACGGAATACAGCGACCATATGCCATGGTCTTCCCACAGTTCGTGAACCCCCCATTTCTGCTCAGTGACAAGTCTAACATGTTTGCCCAAACAAACAGCCAGGATGGTTCGTTCGGTCGCTCGAGGAAAACGGCGCCAGAGACTGGTTCTTTTGGAAAGTCGACGCGGCGGTCAAGGTCAAAAACTGGAACACCTGCAAGGAGGGAGGACCCGACAGTAGCAGCCGCAGATAGGCTCTTTACGGACTGGCTGGCGGGTCAAGCCTCGACAGAACCAGACGCCACCGCCCAGCGCCCGTTACTATCCTCCTCGCAAGAGGAGACCTCTTCGGCGCTGCCCAACTTCACAAAGCCGCACCAGCCGACCGAGGTGATACTTAGGGGCTATCGCTCGTCGAAGCAACAATATTCAGCCATAAACCACTACGAGCAGCTTGCGGGGAGGATATGCGAGGACTACCCACGCGAGCCCCCGGCCGAGGCCCGGCGATACAAATCAGAGCTCCGCGACCCAGCATTTACGAGACGACAGATACTGACTCCGGAAGAGCGCGCCAAAGTCACCAGATCCGACGGTGGCGAGCACTGGGTGAAGGTGACCTTCGAGTCGGCCGACGCAGCAGAGGCAGCAATCTTCTCGTCGCCGCAGACAATACTCGGGCATATAGTCTACGCCGAGCCATACCACGGCGTCCCTCCGGCGCGTGACGAACCGATACCCGCCGAGCCCATCGCTCCAACCGCCGGCCAACGACATGGCCATCGCCCCACAGACTCGGGCTCATTCGGCAGCTTCGGACGAACAGCTGCCGACAACGACCCGTCGCAGATCTCGCCCCCGCGTTCATACACCTCCTCCCGCACAGCCGACACCGCTACTGTCGCGTCCGGCGCGGGCTCGGGCACATTGACGTCGGACACGGTCACGGGGACGCAACCTTCGGCCGGCGGCGGTCTTTTAAAGACAACCACCACCACCTCAGCAGTGCAGCAGCAGCAGCAGCAGCAAGATAACGGCTTCTGCCGCCGCATCCCCACCGCACGTAAAGCTGAGCTCCTCCCTGCCGAGAAGGCGCTATTGCCGGCACCATCTTGGACCCAGCGTGTTTCTACGCACATTCCGTTTCTGAAGTGGTTCAGTGGTGCTATGATTGGGAGCGAGATTCCCCGGACGGAGTCGGGCGAGTTCGATTGGGAGAAGGCTAGTCTGTACTGGAAGATTATCTGCTGGTTGGACTTGTATCTTCGGCTTTTCGGCGGCGATGTTTTGAATGCCGACAAGGATGACTAGGGGAGGGGCCTGATAAACGTCGGGAAAACGAGGATTAATGTTTGACTATGATACCAGGAGGAGGGCTGGGAAAGGGGGCCATCGGTGACTTGGTTGCCTGGGGAAAACATGATGGTTTTACAACAAAAAAGTATACGGCGAATCGATGGAGGCTGTGGATAGATAGCGCAGAGTTGTTGGGCGCCTGTTTGTTTTGATACCATACAGAGTTTGGGCAGGTTGTCTTTTTTCTTGAAGAAGACTGGTTCCATTGCAATGAATAATAACATCATGATATATTTATTTTCTGACCCACCTATTACTGCTAGCAGTAGCCTCATGGTTGGATGAGTTGATGGTTTCTTGGAATGGACTCCGTACGGAGGCATTGTTCCTAGGTAGGTATATTCTCCCGAGAGTGAGGTCTGGCAATATCACGCCTGTTGTAGACATGCAAGACTGCAATGACTACCTGTCCCTTTAGCCTCGTAAAAGTAAATGGATAAGGAATCAAATCGGTAAAACAGAAGGGCTCCTCGTCAACCCAGCGAGTCTTTGAATCCATTACTACAATCAATAACATACATTCTCATGTGTTGGTCACAAGCACTGGTACTGTACCAAACCGCTATCCAAACAACGATAAATCGGCATCGACCATAATCATTAACAAAATATATACAGTCTAAAGCTATTCTAATGCATGTGTAACCAGGTATAAGTAAAGTGTTGAAACAGTTTGTTACATAGTTAGTTGTAATATACCAACCCCCTCCCCCCCCCCCCCAACTCCAGCCGCCATGCCATACCATGCTCTATTCTATTCCAACTCCCGCCCGCCGCCCCATGATGCACGCGCCCGCAAGAAATTAAACATTAAATATTCACTGTCAACTTCCCATCCCCGTTCCCAGAATCATGATCGTCCTCCTGGGCAACAAGACCAATCCAGCTGCTGCTCCCCTCTCTTGCGTCCTCCTCCTGCCTATACGGCTGCTGCTCAGACTGCTGCAACTCCATCATAATATGCTGCTGCTCCTGAGGCGAATGCAACGTCAAACTAACAACGGTATCATCTCCCTCGTCCTCGTCCTCGTCCTCCTCATCAGCATGACCTTCTCTTTCCGAAAGAACCAACTGCTTCCTGCTACTGGTACTAGTACTCTGTCTCATCCTCCGCTGCTGAAGGCTTTGGCCATGTTCGTTTCTCCAAGGATGTGCCTCCTCATCATTCTCATCGTCCTCCTCATCATAGACCGCACACCCCTCTTCCTGCTCGTCTTGTTCGGTGGTAGTGTCGCTAGCTCGCCTTTCATGATGAAGACGATGTTGTTTTGTGCTGCTGCTGCCAGCCAGTACCAACAACGTGGTATTTTCATCCGCAGATTCGTGATCCTCCAATCCGCCGAGTATTAAATCCTCCGGGTTGAGACTTATCCTCTGCGGCTGCGGCGAGAAAGGCCTGACCCCCCTCGACCGATTAAACTCGGAGAAAACACTGTCAGCATCATGATCCCGCACCCTATCCCGAGACACCACCGCGCCGGCAAGACTCTGATACCGATCAGCGTCCATGAGCAAGCTATCGGTCCGGTTGTGCCTAGCTATCCGGACCGTATCACTCCCAGAATCGGCAAGGATGCTCTTGGGCGGCAAGATGCTGAACAATTTATTACTCCCCTCACCACCCGAACCAGCCTGCTGCTGCTGAGCCCCCCCTGTATCCCCTCCCCCCTTCCCATACCCCACCACCCCAGAAGGAGGAGAAGCCTCATCATTAGGTGCAAACAAATCAACCCCCTTCTCCAGTACATCCTCCAACCCGCCGCCCGTCCAGCCCTTTCTCGCCAGACTCTCAAAGATCTCCATCTCGGCCCGAACAAGCGAGCAACTAGCATCCACAATCCTCACGCTCGTCTCCTGACTCTCCCTCAACAAGCTCCTAGCATGTTCCCCATGCAACGTGGTAAGGCCATCCAGCTTGGTCGTCAATTCCACCAGATGCTCGCGAAACTTGCCCACATCCCTCCTCTTCTGCCTCTGCAACTTCATGCCCTCCTTTTCGAGCCGGTTGATTTCTCGCGACTGGGCCGCCACGGCGCGGGTATACCCTTCTTCCTCGTCTTCCATTGTCGCGCGCCATTTGTCCATCTCGTGCAGGAGGGGCACCTCGAATGACCGGTAGACAGTTTCTGACAGGATGTGGTGGTGGTTCGCGACTAGATGCTGCAGCCCCGCGACGGTGAGGAGCGTGTCGGCTGTGCAAGAGCCCTTGGTGTTGAAGCTGTTACTTAGGGATGCGCCCCCCGCCGCGGGACCGAGGGCATCGGCGCGGGCTTCTTTTAGGCGGGCGCAGGACTCGAGCGCTGAGCCGAAGGAAGATGCTGCTGTGGAGAGGGAGGCTAGGGCTAGCCGGTACGACTTTGCGGTGGAGATTAGGTCTGCGTAGGCTTGTTGGGAATGCTCGAGGTCGGCTTTTGTGAGGACTGCGTGGGCGCCTGTTCGTGGCGGGGGTGGGAGGGGGAGGTTGTATTGCGATAGGGTTGGGTTTGCGGTTGAGGCGTACGAGTATGTCGGCGATAGGGGGACTGGCGGGAGTTGGCTGGGACTTGGTGAGGGGGGGGTTTCCCCTCTGTTTGCTGCTGCTGCCATGGCGAGCTTCTTTGGTGTTGTTGGTTTGTAGTAGACGGTTGATTTGTATGCTGGTCGGAGAGCTTTTTCCTCGTTTTGCGCGGCCAGATGCATGTGGTTGGGAAAAAGTAGGTGGTAGCCTTTCAGAAACCCAAACCTGGTTGTCGTCGCTATTTCCAAACTTGTTTGTATTTGTTTACTTTCGGGCTCAGTAATACAGTGCGGAGGTGACAAAACATAGCAAAACGAGACCGGATGGAAGGAAAGGCGAGATGATCTCCTTGGTGCTGTTTAAAGTGCTGTTGCCTGTTTCGCCTTGTTACTGGAATAACATATCAAGGTTGGAAAAATAGTCGGCCTGATCTGGGTGGGCGAGGTGGTCGTCGTCCCCCTCGTGGTCATCCGTCTCTTTTGCACCTTTCGTTCGACGTGGGCGCATGACAGGGTTGACGGCACTAAATAAACTCGACCCCCTCAAGGCCGCCCCTGTCGCAGCTTGTGACGCAGCGGGCCAACAGCGGGTCACGGCGCAAAAAGGCACACCAGCAACCGATAAGGCCTGCTGATAAGATCGGGAGCACGCAATCGTGCAGGGACAGGGGGCTTCAGAGCCAGTTTAGCGTGCATATTTCGGTCTGCGGCGGCATCACGAACGGCAACGTTGAGGGCAGCTTAAACCTCATGTTCTCTCAAGAGTATCATGTTGACTTGTACCTTTGTGAGAGCATGTAGGAATATCAAGAATAGTGATCGCCAAGCAAATTCTTCTTTGCGACATTCTCTCCTTTTGAACAAGCCATCACACAGCTATAATACCGGCATTGCCGCGAGTGGTCAAGCATACGATTATTCATGGACAACCCAATTTCTGATTTCCATCAGAAATGACGCTTGCTATGTATCCCCGGCTTTCCCGTCGCTGAATGAGACAACTCCAGATGCAATGCACACAATCAGAGCTCAGCCTTGCCATCCTTCTTCTCACCCTGTGCCGGCAAGCGGTCCTTGAGAAAGTTCTCGACGTCATCCATCTCCCGCGGGCAGGCCGAGTGGCCCATGTTACTGTGACAAATGGGTCAATATAGTCCTCCGGTCCTCAAACGGCGGCGCAGAAAAAGAGCTTACGGGTAAATCTTAAAGATGGGGCTGTACCCCAAGCCCTTGAGAGCGTCGTGGGACTTGACACCGAGCTGGATGGGAACAACAACGTCCTGGTCACCGTGGGCCATAAAGATGGGGGTCTCCTTGTTGACGTTGGGAGTGGGGAGAAGCTCGGCGAACTTGAGGCTGAGGAGCAAGTACGAGGACAAGGCCACGATGCCTCCCAGCTTCACTTTGGCCGTCAGACCGCTGAACAAGCTCATGGCTCCGCCCTGGCTGAATCCTCCCAGCACGATGCGCTCGGTGGGGATGCCGGCTTCTACCTCTTTTTGGATCAAGCCGTTGAGGTAGTCACGACTTAGGAGAATGCCGGCCTCGTCCTCGTTGGCGCGGAGAGAGTCCGGGTTGCCGTCAATTCTCATCTTTGAGCACTCATCAGCCTGCTTTCCCGAGCTTTGATTACCGAGACAACACTCACAATATCGTACCAGCCAGGCATCTTCATGCCCATGTTGCAGGTAATGGGAATGGACGGAGCATGGGGGAGGATGAACTTGACTTCGTCCAGCCGCTGTCGCCGTCTCCAGTTCTCGACAGCATCCGCCCAGCCATATCCGGTATCACCAAGGCCGTGCACAAAGATGACGGTGGCCGTGTGCCGAGCGGCGGCCGGGAACACGAGCGGTGCTTGTCTGATGAGGGCTGCCATTTTGCGTTGTCTAAAGTGAATGGGTCTCTCGAGCGGCAATCACTAATTCAACCACCAGGGTGAGAAACAGGAACGACGGCGAGTGAGGTCCACTGATGGTGGGGGTGGGGCTCCTGTACTGTGCGCCCCAAGAACTTCACCGCCATGATCAGGAACACAACAAATCCACTGGAGACGCAAGCAAGATCAAAGCACTCTAAAAAAAAAACTGTCACTATTTAACCCCCGGAGGATTAGAAATCGAGAATTGGGTGCCCAGAGCTCATGAATTGTTGTTTGTCTTCATGTTCTCCCGCCATCCTTGGCTGCACTGTGTTTTCTTGCGCTCCAACCCTAACCCTGGACTTCACTACGGCCTCCGGACGGCCTGGCGACAAAGAGGCCAAGGATCTGTTGTCCCGCCAGCACCCCTGAAGGAGCGTTATTGACCCGCGGTGGAGTCGCATTGGCACCATCGGATTCGGATGCCAAAAGTGGCGACATGGGTCGTGGGGTCAAATGGCCGGGCACCGGCTCGGACGAAACGAGTTTGGATATAAATGTCCCTTGAACGACGAGTTTCAAAAGTTAGAACTTGACTAAAGATATCTATATACCTTCTCTATCCGTATACTTCCAAGATCCCATGCCCATTCCAGCGGCGGTGCCCAGACGCCTCCTCTTTATCACTTTTCCGATTCTTGTCATCATCGTGGCTTTTACACTAGCACCTTCGTCGTCTCAGTTGTTCGCCCGCCGGGTAGCAAGCAGCTTCCCCTTTACAACCCCTTTCAAGGGTTTCAGCAATAACTCTTCTACTGTATCAAACATCTCAATTGCCAACATGACCAAGACACCAGTCTACTTCTTTAGCCATGGCGGAGTAAGTCATTTCATGGATACTTGTACTCACTCACTCACTCATTCACATAAACTGACCATCCCACACCTAGCCAAACGTGCAATACGAAACAAAGCACCCAGTCTACCCAATCCTCCAAGCAATCGGCAAAGAAATCACCCAAAAAGTAAAGCCCAAAGCAGTGGTAGTTTTCTCCGCCCACTGGCAATCGACCCCCTCCGAGATCCACCTCAACAATGCCGAAAAGACCGACTTGATCTACGAGTGAGTTTGTCTCCCCCTTCCTCACCCTCTTCATACCCCAAAGATATTAACCTCAATCTTCTTATCTGATCCAATCTAGTTTCTACAACTTCCCCCCCGAATATTACAAGGCCACTTTTCCCTCAACCGGCTCTCCCGCCCTAGCCTCCAAAATCCAGCACCTCCTCACCACCCACGGCATCCCCTCCCGCGGCCTAAGTCGCGGCCTAGACCACGGGGTATTCTCCGGCTTCAACGTAGCCTTTTCCCCAACCCAAAACCCCCTAACCGTCCCCCTAGTCCAAGTATCCCTCTTCGACAATGAAGACGCGCACGCACACTACGCCCTGGGGCGCGCGGTATCCTCCCTCCGCGACGAAGGCGTCGTGATAATCTGCACAGGCATGACAGTCCACAACCTGCGCGATCTCCGCTCGGCATGGGGAAACCCCGTTCCCAAACCCTACGTCGTGTCGTTTGATAACGCCCTCAAGGAAGCAGTCGAGGCCCCTCCCAGCGAGAGAGAAGAGAGAATGGCAGAGGTTGCCAAAAGGCCTGATGCTAGACAGGCCCACCCCTGGATGGACCACTTGATGCCCTTGTATATAGCCGCTGGTGCGGCTGGTGATGACTTGGGCAAGCAGACCTGGACTTTGCATGAGGGATGCATGGGATGGGGTCAGTATAGGTTTGGAGATGTTCCTTCAAATTAGGACTGGCTGAGAATTTACTTAAGAAAGAATTTCAAATGACTATGCTTCTAGATTGGAAAATGAGAGTGAGAGATATCTAATATCACCGCAGCGAACGACTGCCCTGCGTCCAAAACCATTAAAATCCCAGCTTGGCTGCCTAGATAAGTGTCAGCTCCCCGAAAATGGCAACCCAGATCATCCTTCCGAGAACGGTCCAATCTCTCAAGTCAGCGCTAAATCAACCAGTGCCTCAGTATTCGACCGGTACATGATCGTCGACAAGGCCCGAGATATCCTCCAAGAACAAACTGGCAATGACTGAGACCATGCCGAATGCAATACTGCAGTAAAAGACCCATGGATAAGCACTGGCGTATGCCTGTCGTCCAGCAGCAACGACAACATTCCATTTCTCCGGGTCTTCTAATCCCGGCAGATGCCTCAACACCTCGATTCGAGAAATCGCTGTCAGCCCTATAATCTCCCCAATGAGCGTCTTGTCCGTGATGCCCAGGCTTATGCAGGCCTCAACCAGGGATGCCTGCAGGCTGGGGACGAGCTTTCCGACAAAGACGTTGAAGTAAACTGCATAGCCGATGGCGCCGCCCACAATTCTGATCGAGATTGTGAGTGCAGTGATGGTGGCAAAGAGCCCCTCGGGGCAGATGATGGTGGTAATGGTAGATGCAGGAACGACAATACCACCGACACCGAGGCCAGCGACGAAGAGCACAAAGTAGATGGATCCCATATTGTCGACCTTGGCGGCAGAGAGCCCGCCACAGCCCACCGTCATGAGCACAGATGCACCAAAGAGCATCCACTTGATGTGGCCATGGTATCTGGACAGCAGTAGCAGTGAGATGACACACCCAGCCAGAGTGCCCGACGCAAAGGGTAGGCCGCGAAGTCCAACCCCAACCGGGCTAACAGAAAGACATGATTAGTATCCTCTTCAAACGAATCCAAGAGGGGATATAACACACTTGTGGTCATATACGTTGTAAGCCTCGCTGGGCCACAACATGAGGACGGCAAAGAAGTTTGCCCCAGAGATGAAGGTGATGAGCAAGGTCATGATCATGGTCCGGGGCGCCTTGCCCAAGGTTCTCGGAAGGATCGGCATCGAAGCAAAGTAAAACTCCCAGAGAACGAAGACGGCAATGAACAGAACGCCGAAGATCAACGGGACCAGAACTTGTGGACTTGCCCAAGGAGCCTACGGGGTAGGTTAGTTATGGTCCGAGCCAAGAACATGGAGATGGTCAGCAGATCCTTACCGTGTAGCCACCGGAAAGTAGGCCAATCTCCAGGCAAGCTAGTCCAGCAATCGAAATGATGCCACCAACCCAGTCCAGTCGCATAAAAAGCCGAAATGTGCTTGGGGGTTCCGAACCGGCCTCGAGACGCGGCGGGGGTGGCGACGCCGGAGAGTAGCAGAGAACAGTCAAGACGAGGGCAACTGTTGACCATAGCCCGGTGAAGAGGGCAATATACCTCCAGGTCGACGAGTACGCGATCAACTGTGCCCACAGCACCGATGGTATGAACGGGAGGACGCTCAAGGTCACAAAGGCAGTATAGTACCCACGCTTGGAAACAGGAACAATATCGGCGACGCCAGCTATCACTGTGAGCTCCGAGATGCCCGTGCCAACTCCCGACACAGCCATACCACCTTGTGATCGTCGTCAGCTCGAATAGCAGGTCCAGAGCCAGGCAACAAGCAGAGGATCACCTACCTATGAAGACATCCATGCTCTTGGCGCAGCCGCACATTATCTGACCAACAATGATGAAGGCACTACCGGCAATGGCAACTATGCGGCGGCCAAAAATGTCCGAGAGTGAGCCCACAAAGGGAGAGATGGCGGCTGTAGCAAGCAGGTTGGCACTCGCCAGCCAGATCCAATGGTCTGCGCCGCCGAGGTCGGCATATATATATACCGGTACGGCCGCTAAATAATCATCAGCCATTTCCATATGGTGAGTTGAAAACATGAGTGATATTTCCATACCGAAAAGAAACAAGGGAGCTTGGGCGCCGCTCCACATGAAAGCCAGGGCGGTAAGGGCCATGACACGGCGAATGGTCATCTAGAGGGAACTTGTTTAGCTGGAATTTGCCTCGACTATTTATCTCATCTTTCTATGCTTTGAGTGATGACTTACGGGTGAGCCGTGCAAGACCTCGTTGTCGTGAGCTTCATACGGTACCGGTCTCGTTTCCGAGTGCTTGCTCCCCGGCCGAACTTGAGATGACGGCTGGGCCGCCAGCGCTTTCTCATTCTCTCTGTCTTCCATTTTCGTCAAAGCCCTTGGGATCTGGTGAGACAGTGTAGTAAGGACAGATTGTGTGGAATGAAGTTTAGAATTGATGTTGATGTTCTTTAGGTCGTGGTTGAATAAAGCGTGAGAAATAATAGGAGAAAGAGCAGAGAAACCACTTCTTATTGCCCCAAGAGAATGGGATACAGACTCTGAGATTAGCCTGCGCGTCGTGTGGAAGAAGAAACAGTCACTCCGGGCATGGACCGTTGACCCCGGGTGTATAGGATGAAGCCTCCAGGTTTGGGTGGGTATCCCATGCAAAGGCTCTCGGGGACCGGTGTGAAGAAGAGATTACTCTCCAGACAGGAAGGAGTGAGCAATGAAAAGGTGAAATGGCTGCGTGTGGTAGTCGCATCATCTAAACAGTGGAGGGAAGGAACGCCCTCTGTTGCCAAACACCGAAGGAGCGACTTAGACTTGCCGTGGCACAACAGCCCCTGGCGTCGGATAAAACTCACAACGTGGGCAGGAGATACCTAGGGAGGTGATGGTTACACGAGGTTCATACTCTAAAATAAAATGTTCTGAAATGTAGCCTCTGAAACCCACAACAGCTGGCCGGTTTATGGATATCTTTGGAAAAAGACTTGTCAGCAATTCTACCTCTTTCGTCGTTTGTAGACAGGGTCACTTCTGAGGATAAGAAACGGCCGAAGATTGAGGGCTTCCGGCTTCCGGCTTCCGGCTTCCGGATCAGCGATTTACGGAAAACACGTGCACCGGACTAGCAAAGGCCCCATGTTTTTCTTCTTCCACCGCCATGAGGTCTCTACAGAGCATCTGCAGCTAGTGCCGGAAGGGATTCCGTCCGTCAGGCCTTGTTGCCATATGGACTACACGACTTGACTGGGCAGTATCTCGATGCCCACTTCGGTGAATGTGGTAGTACGATGAAGCAAGTGCGTTGATCATTCTCCTCATCTAGTTCCACAAGCTCTGGGCTGCCCTCGCTATTCTCGAAATGATTTGGTGGTACAAGAGCAATCACCGCCGATTCATTCGAGCAGCGGAGTTTTGAAATGACCATAGCCCTATCTGGATAGGCTGTCGATAAGTCGTCTCTCCCGTAATAGCTTCAGAATCGCCATGTACACAATGGCGTTGTGGCTGGCACATGGGCATCGGATGGACAATGAGAATAAGATGGCAGATTTAACAAGACGAGGAGCGAATCGAGTTACACCATGGCGCCCAAACGACTCCCGGCGTGGCCTCTCATCTCTCTTCCCAAGTTGATCCCTGGAAAGTGAATCATTCTGAGCTGACCGCTCCGTTGCAGACCACCGAAGACCGTGGAAGGAGGCTGTTATCAACAAACTGCCATGCTTGATCCCCAGGCATCGAATGTGCTTAGTAGGAAATTACTACAGAAGTTGCATGTGACCGGGCGGGGCCTTGCACACCGGCGCGGGAACGGGTGACCACGGGGAGCCGGTAACGGCTCATACGGTGCGGCTTCAAATCTTATATGGGCGTCTGTCCGGGTAGATCAATCATTGTCGCTTCTTTCGACATCCATCCACCTCGGCAGACTTTGCAAAGTGGTTCAATCATTCCCATTGTCATTTTGATCTGGCAGAGCTGACTATGTGTAGACTCCAACAAAGCACTGTCTCAGCTGTCAAATAATAAAGTCGTGTTTCTCGTGTTCCTCCATGTTGCCCTGGTGAGAAAGGCTTTTTTCGTGCAGATTATCGTGTAACCAATGATACCAAGACATGACTTGCAGGACGACATATGGAACAATGGGCCACCGGGCATCGGATATGGGGGCTTGCCTTTTGCCCCTTTGGCATTTCCACAATTGTTACGAGTATACGATGACAACAAAACAAGAGGCAACCCTAATCACCGGGTGACTTTTCCTTCAGTAACGAGTTTGGCTCTCCTCGCCCCGGCAACTCTCCTTGTCTGGCGAAGTTCGCCCCTTGATGAACTGAACTTGGTCAAGAAAGCAACACGGCCTATTACCATTCCCCAGCACATGGATAAAAGGTCCGAATACTAGAAATAAGAGCGCATGATCGAATCAAAGGTATACGTATGTACAGAACGCCGGACATTTGCATACCCGGAGCAGGTCCCTGACGCCACTGGCCGAGCAATGATCATTACCTCTCCTAACCCAGCAATCAACCGCCTCAAACACAAACGCGAGGTCTTGTTAAGAAATATCGAAAATCTCCACCCGCGCACCTAACGGACGTATAAATTATAATACCATCCAGTCCACAAGCCCGCAAGCCTCCAACCCAAAACAAAAGGCAGCCACCACAAAGGGCCCGCGATGCCGTGTAACACAAGATCGGAAGATCTGCGCGAACCAACGTAGTGTACATGACTGGAAGTGCACGCACGAGCATAAACACAACACAATACAAATGATAATAACACACACAAGGCGGGCGCGAGGGCACTCTAAAAAATCTCCGAAGCATAAGGTACGGTAGTAGCAACACAACACAACACAGCAGCCGGATACGCGCCTTGCCGGACGGCCACGGGGAATCGTATGAGCCATGACTGGGCAGCTGGCACGGTGAAAACTATATGCCTCCCATACCTGGTATACGAGAGTTTTGGACTAGGTAGACAAACCAGACGTCTAGCCTCGGGGAAAGATCATGACTCGATCATCTATTTTCACTGCGGCAGAACCTGATGATAATTAGTTGAACCACCAGGGGACACTATCGCTAAGGAAAGGAGGAACAATGGCATTTTTGGAAAAACAGTAACATCTATTAATCAGCCCGTCCGTCGGTTTGACTGAACCAAGCAAGCACTAAAGAAGCTACTCAATCCTAACTCGAGTAAATCCTCCAATCTCACGAAAAGAAAACACGATAATTAACGAGACACTTCTGACCTCTCCTTTAGTTCTAAATCAGCGCCAATTAATTTACTTAGGAAGAAATACCATGCTTTCACTCGCTCAAGCAGGCACAGCGACAATATGACACCCATTCGCAAACGAAGCAGTAAGATTCGACTTAATCAGCAAAGGCAGGTCCGCATCGCGTGCCTCGATACTCTTAAACACCTTGAAGAACTTGTAAAGCGTAAAAGACATTTGCGTCAGGGCGAATTGCTGGCCTAGGCAGATTCGTGGGCCGCCGTGGAAGGGTAGGTAATCCCATCTGTTTTTTTAAGCACGAACTGTTGTTAGCTGGTGGTTCACATACCACGCATGTATGTTCGGTCCAAAAGAAAGGGAGGAAAATGATAAGAAACAAGTTCAGGAAAAAGAAGAAGAAAGAAAGAAAAGACACATACCCAACACGCCGGCTTTCCCACCGCTCAGGGCGAAATTCCTCGGCGTCTGGACCGTATATGTCCTTCCGGCGCTGCATCATGTCCAGAGACCACCGGACTGGTGTCCCCTTGGGCACGAGGATGGGCTGTTTCCCATCAGGTCCGCCGCCGACAGGGAGAATCGTGTCCTTGTTTGTTTCTCGTGAGTTGGTCGGGAGTGGTGGGAAGAGCCGGAGGCCTTTGGTAAAGAACATGTTAGCCAAGTGCTCAATATCCAACCAACCAGAAAAGGGGTAGGTTGGCTGATTATATGAGTTGAGGTGGTAAATCATAAAAAGCAAAAAGGGCAAAAGAGATCAAATCAGCCAACATACCTTCCTTGATGACATTATTCAAATACTTCATCCCCTTAAGCTGCTCCCAGGTAGGCATTCCATCATGCCCACCAATCTCGGCTTCCACCTCCTTCACCTCGCTCCTCAGCTTCTCCACAGCCTCTGGGCTCCTAGCAAGGTAATAAAACGCCGAAGTCATGGCCGCAGCAGTGGTATCCCTCCCGGCAACAATGATGCTCAATATCTGATCAATAGCATGGTCCTCGCTCAATCCCATCTTGAGAACCTCGTCAAGATACACATACCCCCTCTCCCTCTCCTTCTCCTTCTTCTCTGCTGCTCCCTCTTCTATCGCCCTCCGCAAATAAAACCTCAAATACGTCCTAATCCTCCCCACAGCAGCTTCCAATTCCCTATTCGGTATCCAAAACGACAAACTCCCAAGCCTAGCCCTCTTAGCCCCCTGCGCAGATCCAAACTCAAAGTCCTCCAAAAACTTCTCCGCCTCCGGACTAGGCTGCCTCAAGCTATTCGTCGAATACCCCAGCATAAAATCCGTCGACGAATCCATCGTCATAGCCTGCAACAAAGCTTGCACATCAAACACCGACCCATCCCGCGGAACAACCGCGAGCAAGTTGGTAATGTGCTCGTCAAAACACCTTAAATCAGCAACCTGGTCTCGCACAAACGCCGGCCGTATCATCCCCCGCGCGTGATGCCATTTCGCACCGTTGGTGGTGAACACACTGTCTGGCCCGAGAAGAGGTAATGCAGCGTATAAGCGCGGGCCGGCGATGGGATAATCGTCCATTTTGGTGCCGAGGATACATTTTATGTTTTCGGGTTCGCAGGTTACCAGCACCCAGCGGCCTAGGGCTAGTACGTAGTGGGTGTTGCCGTGGCGTGCGAAGCGGGAGCGCATCTCGGACACAAAGGTGTGGTTCTTTACCGACTTGAGGGTTGGGGCCAGGAGATCGAGGCCTAGGATTGGGTCCTTGTGTGGGTAGCTTGGGGGGTTGGCGCAGCCTAGGGATTTTGCTTTGCAGAGGAAAAGGAGTTTGCGGGCTGAGGTGAGGAGGGTTTTTATGAGGATGGCGAGGAGGAGGAATGTTGTTAGGGGTGAGGTGGGCGGTTTGAGGTTGAGATGGGGCAGGATGGTGCGCTGGGCGAGCCAGGCCAAGGCGAGGGAGGTGAGGGTGTCCATTGTGTTGTGAGTGTGGTTATTTGGGTTGCGGAGTTGGTTGGTTGTGTGAGAGACTGGTGACGTTGCTGGTGCTTCACACAAATTTGGCTCTTGTATCCAGGCCACGGGCGACTCGAGGACGACGGTTCTTATAAACCTTGTCGGCCTGTCTACGGGCCCGCCCCAATTGACCGAAAACAGACGAAAAGAAATGATTTCAAATTCGAGTTTGAGTCGCCTGCTTCTGTCAGTAAGCACTTTGAGAATGGATGGAGTATGAAGCCAAAGACAGGACCAAAAGCCGTGATTTACTCACTCATTTGAGGGCGAGGCAAATATATCAAGAAACGTTCTGGAAGCTACGCTTGGGATGTCGTCGTTATATGTAGTATTCTTTGTTGTTGGGCAAGTTTTCATGTGATCTTCACTCGATGCGGTGCCAAATTCCCCTCTCAGCCGCTCGCTGCGTTCCTTCCCTCAGCCCTCGGAGCTTGGTACTCTCACCGCACAATCCCGGTAAAGAACAAGGCAGCGTTGCAACAAGTCCAGTATTCACACATGACCCCGCCCATTCAACATCCAAATAAAAGATGAGAATGGATAGGGAAAATAACATGTCGTGACCCAGCTGTTGTGGTGTTTAACAGGTGGGGGCGTGAGGAGATGGTTACAACGACCAGCTGATTGGATTCATGGGAGTAAACCTGAGTTCTGGGTATTTGAAGATATACCCAAACTGAGCAGTTCAGTGAGATTGGCATTATCCTGCTTACAACCGACCATGAAATGAGCAACTCGTCTCCCATGTTATCATAAATGCTAAAAACAACCTCTTGGCATAAATTCATAATAGAGATACAGAGCTGCGGTCATCTTCGGCCTTCCTCTATACTGAAATCATGCCGAGGTGGGTGGGAAGGGAGTGACTTGACATGTGCCGTGGTGTTTTCGGGCTTTATGAAAAGAAGTTGAAAGGAGTCTGCTATTGGACAAATGAGGCCCAAAGGTCAAAGTCGAGCAAGATAAAGGCGCATCCCGCCATGACATATCGTCGATTGGTCTCATCCATCTAAACCCTCATCTTGGCGGTATTTGTTTCCAAATGGGGAACTCGGCGAAATTCAATCCTGCGCGAGGTCTGTAAGCCTCACTAATATGATTTCTCAAGTAGTACATCTTCATTTGTAAGGTTCCAAGAGTCACGAATTGACAAATACTGATCATGTTACCCCCCTGTGTTATAAACCACTGACATGATAAGATAACTGATGGACATCTGAGACCTGATAATCTGCCTTCTTTAGAGTCTCCTTCCAGACCCAGTAATCATCCTCTGCGGAATGGGTTGCGTCAGGCCAATATCCCGCCCTTCTCTTCTCATCTAGGGGCATCCGTGCATCCACTGTCGAATGAGAAGACTAGTCTCTCAACATCTCGGGTCGTTTCTTGGACAACCTCTGGCGTGATCCTGAGGGTCTGGCTGTCCTTTGTTCGTCGTGATAGCTGGTGCCGTCCCAGTACTTGGAAACAATTATCTGAGGATTCCGACGCTCGACGTGCTTCCAAGAAAGCTGCCGAGACATGGTCTGAGTGGGCGAGATAGCTTGATCTGATGAGAGCGTGGTGGTGTGGTGAACCTTTATAACCATGTTGTCTCCCGTCCGGTTCGTCAAGGTCGTCAGAGGGATATTCGGGCTACCAATCAAGGGTTCACGTCCCAAGCTTCCCGGCGTATCGCTGCTCTTGATCTGGTCAGTATCATCTGTATCTCTCCACCCACCAGGCTTGGTGGTCGTGTCTAGGCCCAAGAACATCTGCCACAGCGTCTTCTCACTCTTCTCGTCCACAAGCATAAACAAACAACCGCCAATCAGAAAAAGTATCATCAAGGCGGTGATAACAGCAGCTCCTGCACGAGCAGATGTCGTGACAGGAGCAAGAAAGTCCAGAGTGGTGAATGGATCGAGTCGGGATATATCCTGGCCCCCAGCCGCGGGATCGCCCACACTGGTTCCTCCAGTCTGCGTGGTGAGAGGATCAGCAGAACTGGGGATCAAGTTGCTGAGTACCACCTGCATAACTGCCATTTGTTGTCCCACTCCTGAAAAGCCATCATAGCTGCCCGGAGTGGTCCATTTCAAGCCACACATGCGGCCGTTGGGGCCGCCCTTGCAGGTCGAGACGGCGGCGATGCTGGTAGAACGAAGCAGGGGCAAGATGCGGCCCGATGTCCAAGGAGCCCACTTGATTGCCGCAGCCATCCAACGTGATAGGTAGGCCTTGAAGCTTTGTTGGTCCACGTCGCACAGATCGACAGGCTCGCAGGCGACCTCGCTCATGATGTCGCTATTATTTCCTTGGAAAAAGATCATGGTGCCATTGAGAAGTCCATCTAGCCTTGTACGCCAGACTTGACGAGTTTTACCGCTTGTATAGTTGTACATGGCACTTGCCCCGAGAAGAAAGGCTCCGGCGTTGTACGTCCACTGGTATGGCGTGATGTTGGAGCAGTTGCTTGCCAACACTCCATCGTAGACGTAGTAGGTTTCTGGGTCCAGCAAATCAGTACTCTCCATCCAATCCCACGTTTTGTCGGCCCAGTCGGCGTACGACTGATTTCCAGTGTACAGAGCAAGACGTGCTGCCAAGTTGAAGAAGCAAGCCTGGGAGATGGTATTCTTGTAATCGTAGCCATTGTTCCACGTAAAGATTTGCCAGCGCAGGCCTCCACCGCACTCTTGGGTTTCCCAGCGGGCAGCCTGAGTATTGAAGACGGCCTGGGCCAAGGCCAGCCACTGCGGTTTGTCACTTGGTGGATTTTGGAAGTTGTACTCGGCGGCACTCATCGCAGCGAGGGCCCAGAATCCCTGGTCGTCATTACCTTCGGTCATTGTTTGGTTGGGCGGCATGTAGTCGTTGTTGGGGCCAGTCTGAAAGAGGAGGCCCTCCTTGGTGAGGTTGACCCATTGGGTGTCTCCGGTGTATGCCCAATAGTCCACCATTGCTCCCATAAGTGCGCCAGCCTCCCACCCTGGACCAAATACGATAAGATTCAAATGGTCATTCAGAAGAGAATCAGAGCTGCTCACAATAGTATGGTTCGGGCAGCAGGCCAGGCACCGCTCCAGGTCTGTCAACATCATAGAGGCCCATCAGGTCCTGAGCTAAAGAGCTTGCAACACTTTTGATGGAGTCTGTGAGATTTAAGTCAGCTGTTTGCCGTTGGCAGAGATATGCGAAGGAGCGTGATGAAGTGAGAAACATACCATGGGAAGCTGCATCGAATTGATATGCTGGACTCAGACGAGTAACCATGAGGAGACACCAGGCAAAGCCAGCGCCTCTGGTAGTCCACCAGCCATGCATCACAGGATATATTCCTGCTACGACAATCTGTGATACTCAACGGTCCTCTGGGAACACGGTGTGATATACACCGACAAGGGGGATGGAAGTCCGAGGCTACATGAAGCAACCTTGTAGGATATGAAACGAATGCATGGGAAACTTGACCTTCTGTTGTTGGGGGACGTTGAAGGAGATGTAACGGATGGACAGACATATGGGAGGTCGGGCATTTTGATGGTATCCCAAGTAGTGATGGGAGCGACCGGAGTCATGAGCGGTGGTTGGTGCCATTAACGGTTTGGAATACCATAACGGCGGCAGGGGCGATTGACGACCGGGTTGCTCTTGCCGAGTCAGCGTTTATTTCCCTGGAAGTGGACATCTTGGTGTGAAGAAGTTGCTGTCTGGTCTCTTATCGCTTGCTCCACTGAGCCCTCTGGCGACTCGATCAACCCATTCCTAGACCATTTGCTATGGAGAGGGAAAGCGTGAACTCCTAGTGGAAGGAGGGCAAAGAAGAGAGCCGCTCCTTCCGCGTCGGTGGTTCTGACGGTTGCCAGCCAGTGATTGAATGTCTTTGGTCGCCACTCAAGAATCCACACCTATCATGTTAGAGTTTAGGGTAGGCATATGTTGCCGTTCAACTGTTGAAAGGCAAGATATGCATACATGTATCCTGACCGAGATGGCCTATATACGCTTCGTCCCGTCCAAGGATCCGGGATCTGTACAAAACCTCATATATACAGATCCAGGTGAGTCCTACTACTAGACCTGGACATATATGCGAATCTCACGTAGCCACGTTGCTGAGCCGGTGAAACGCCTACCGTTGGTGGTGCAGCAATTCCATTTAGAGCTCTAGACTTTTAGAGTTCATGCGTGATCCAGACCTGAACTGTTCACCCCACTTGGCTGAAAGCCATTTACACCCTTGAGGTACATATCAACTTCTGATCAGATGGTATTTCAATATTGAGATGTGACGAGACATACCTCACTTGCATGCACTGGTTTGTGTCCACAACGGGTTTGTCCATTGAACGGGTTTGTCCATTGAACGGGTTTGTCCATTGAACGGGTTTGTCCATTGAACGGGTTTGTCCATTGAACGGGTTTGTCCATTGCCATCCAGTCCAGTACACTTTACATAAGAATTGGGTTGAATCAAAGACGATCAGTAACTGAGAACAACACGGCGGTTTTAAGCCAAAAAAAAGAAAATAACAGGCAAGGCATCAAAGAGAGTGCACCAAGATACCGGACGCCTTTGTCACGAAACCAAGAGCAGGATCAGCACAGGGGGATGATCAGCCTTGTGGCGCCAAGACGCCGCAAATCTGGGGTACGCTAGATTTCCTTTCGGTTACCAGCACATTTCGGCTTTAGTGCATGTTAGCGCCCCGGCATGTGGATCCATCCGCCCTGGCGCTCCCGTAATCACTCCACAGCCCCCTCGATCCAACAACAACACTTCACCTTTTGTCTCCCATCAGCAAGGACGACTGGATTCACTGCCTGTCCTCCCACCAACAACGGCGAGAATCACGACGCGACCGCCCATACCTAAATTCACTCATCGAAACCCTCGCCGTCGCCCACAATGGCTGCCAAGGGCTCAGGCGCAGTCATCGATCCCACCAAAGCGGCCAAGTACCCCATCATCCTCAGCGACGCATTGTTAGGGAAAACCTCCAAGGAAACATATACTGGAGTCCGCTACAACCACAAGCCAGCTCTCTCTTCCGAGACGGCGCCAAACAGTGCGCGATTAAAACCGTCGGCCAAAGAGGGAGTTTTCAACCTAGGGTTCGATGACCAGGGCAACAAGTACCAATACAGCGGCACCCGAACATCCGAAGACGGCAAATATGTTCTCATTTTCGACCCGGCCCGCAAGGCATTCATCCTCCACCGGGTGGACTCGTTATTTCACATGAACCTGACCAAGACGCCGACCGACGGCGTGGAGAGTTTACGGAAGCAATTCCCTCATCTCGAAGTCTCGAGTACCGGCGACAGTGCCGCCGCAAGCAGCAGTGCGAGGCCAACGAAAGCCAAGGCAGGAGAGAAAGCAGGAGCTGCCGGCGGCAAGGCGACAGCAGCGAAGGCGACAGCTGGAAAGGGCAAAGGAGCAAAGGCAGAAACACCAGCCTCCAAAGCAAAGGCGCAAAAGGGCAAGGCCGCCGACAAGAGCCAACCGGTGGCGTTGACGCTCCCCAGTGCGACGGCGGCCGCTGCGAAACCAACAACGCCACCGCCGGCGCCCGCTCCTGCTCCGGCAAAGAAGAGTCGTCGGGATCCAGATGACTCGGAAGAGGACGAATCGGACGACGACATTGGACTCACGATTGAATACCCCGACGCCCCGCCAGCAAACACGTTCAATTCGGCCCTCGACTTCTCGCCGGCTTTCCCTACCCAGCGGCGCTTTTCCGAGTTTGTCCGAACAAACGAGGACGAGGATCAAGACGGCGAGGCTGACGTAGATGATGATGCAGAAGAGGAGGAGTTCGTGGACGCGTTCAAGCTGCCCAGTCCGGTGAACAGGGGTCATCCCTCGAGGCCGCCAGTGGTTGAGGAGCCGGTGCCTATTGAGCCTCCCGAGCAGTTTACATTCCATTCCGACACCGACAGCGACGCCGACGGGGAAGCAGAGGGCGACGTGGAGATGGCTGATCCGGAAATTAATGCTGAGGCTGATTTAGAAGAGGCGTTGCTTATGGAGTTTGAGGGTAATGATAGTGATAGCTCCGTCAGCGAGGAGGAGTAGGTCGCAAGACGGATGGATTTCTTTTCTTCTATTGGCTCTTTTTCCAGCCAGAATCTGTGTTCCCTTTTCCTTTTCCAATCGATATCCGGGCTGGGAGCATTCACCTTTCTTCTTTCTTTTTTGATCGGCAGTGGAGTTATCGACCGAGAGAGCCATTTTCTAAATTCCCATTCATGTTATATAGATGGCTTGTGTTCTTGTTCGTTATCTATTTCTTTCAAGTTAGCACGACGCCGGAGTTTTGGTCAAAGGTTAGGATTTACGAGGGCGAGGATTGGTCTCTCGCCCGAAAACTGATGACAAATGAGACGGGAGTTATTTATGAAATCACGGATTCTATGTTTTTTGATTTTGTGCATTTGGTGAATGACCGCTGCAAGATGCGGCTCATGTGGTTCTCGATCTGGGCATCTCAACAACCCCGCCCTGGCAGACAGGAGATCGGGATGTACACCACGGTTCAGATCTCGGGATGCCACCCGGAGATATCCATTGCTCGCAATGCCAGAGATCAAAAGCACTTTAATTGATCGATCCGCAAACAGAACAGGCGCTAAATGTGCCTGACTGCTATCGTGACGTCGTTCATTCTCTGCACTATGATTATGTATGTCGTAGTAGTCCATGTTCTCTGCTCAACTTTGACCCAGACGATGTCTAGACCGACATTACAAGGACTCTGTTGCTTTCTATATAGGAACACAATTGCCGAACACTTCTCAGGGCTTCATCCTCAACCTCCTTCTCCTCTCCTACTAATTACAAACAAACAACAACTGAAAATGGCCTCCTCCCGCCCCTGGATATTCCTCTGCCCCTCCTCGCGAGGAATAGGCCACGCCCTAACCCGCCACTTGCTCCAAACCACGCACCCATCCATTCCCATATTCGCAACAGCCCGCGGCGACGACCTGTCCAGCGTGAAATCCTCCATCCTCAAAGATCTTTCTCTCCCATCAAACAAACAATCTCAACAAGATCTCGAAAAGCGGCTCCATTTAGTCTCATTAGACGTAACCTCGGAATCATCAATCCAAGCGGCTTCCGAACGCGCCTCTTTTCTGTTCCCAAAAGGAAACTACCATCTCCATCTTGCTTTCGCCCTCCCCGGGATTCTATACCCTGAAAAGTCGTATTCAGCGATAGACTATGAAAATGCGTTGGAGACGTACAAGGTTAATGTTCTCGGGCCGATGCTGTTGATCAAGTATTTTGCGGATTTTATGCCGAAAAAGGGAACCACCTTTGCAGGAACGGCGGATGATGGGACTGAGGTTATTACTAGTATAAGGTCTGAAGAAGAAGAAGTGGGAAAAAACCCGCCGTCTACTGTCCAGGGGGTTGGCTCGGCGGGGGGGTATGGCGGCGAAGGGGAGTCTGCTTCCCATCTTCCCAACAACGAAATGGGAAATGGGAATGGGAAGGGGCATCAAGAAATCGACAAACAAAAAGGGGGAGAGAAAGAAACAACGATAATGAGGATGAGCCTGCCACCGTCCGCAATCTGGACAACAATGTCCGCCCGTGTCGGCTCAATAAGCGATAACCGCCTGGGCGGGTGGTACTCGTACCGTTCGTCAAAGGCAGCAGTCAACAGTCTGACCAAATCGCTAGATCATGAACTGCGCGCAAAGAGGGACAGCAAGGCTATGGCAGTGGCGTATCACCCGGGGACAGTCAAGACGGGCTTGAGTAGAGAGTTCTGGGGCAGCGTGGCGAATGATAGTTTGTTTACGCCGCAAGATGCTGCTTCCAAGATGGCGGGTGTGGTTTTTGGATTGAGGGCTGGGCAGAGGGGACGGTGTTGGGATTGGAAGGGGAGTGAGATTCACCCCTAACTTAACCTATAATAGTTAACTCTCATGATTGCATGGTAGTCATTGTTGTACCACTTGGAGAGTAGAGCCATGTCGGCTGTATCGAGTAGCATTAGATACGGATATAACAAACGCTTCAGTGACCCTGTCTGTCCAGCGATCCCATCCCATAACTCAAGATCAACACCAACTTGTGCATCGGCAGCGGGTTTGGTGCGGCATAGAGAACAAGTCTAGGATACTAGAATAATCATACACGCTCAGCTCAGCTCAGCTCGCCCATCCGTCCGTCCATGAGAAACAATAATTATACTCCTACTCCCAGTGGCATTACAATGGTATGGCTAATACCTACTCAATCCGTAAAAAAGAAAAAGACCTTCATGTCATGAAAATCATAGCGCAACATCCTGGAACGACCCCCCTTCACCAGGCGACTTTCCCCCTCCACCACTTGCTAAACCCTTATCCTTCCCATCACTATCATCATCATCTTCTTCCACCGTAGCCTGTTTTTGACGCACCGCCAATCCCTGTTGCTCCCTTTCGTCAGACCGCACCTTTTGCTCATCCTGTCTAGATTTCTCCTCCGGCTGCTGCTCATCGTCGTCCTCGCTCTCCTCGTCTGAATCATCCTTGTCACTTGCCTCACCCTCCTCTTTCCTCTTTGCAGCGGCTTCCTCAGCACTAGGACCCCCATTAGCAGGCACCGGTGGCAGATCCTTCTGTGCTTGTGGCTGCTGCTGAACCTGCTGATACTGGCCCTGAGCCGCACCAGCCGACCCAGCAGTCCCCGGACGATGTGAATCATCCGCCACAGGACTAGGCCGCATAGCATCGAGGTAGAACTTGGTGACGCCCAGGATGCGCCCGTTCTTCTCGCAGGCATCGACCCACTCGGGCCGCACAACCGGTATATTCAGCTCGTTTGCGCGCTCCCACTGCACACCCCGGCCTTCTGTCGTGACGAAGTGCGTCGTGTCGATACGGACCCCGTCCACCACCTTGGCACCGATACGCTCCACCGCGTGAAGAAGATTCTCGCGCACATGGGCTGGGAGGATTCCGGTGGTGATGGTGATTCCGCTGAGGTCTGTCATTTTGTGGGTCCGCACCACCACGCGCTCGCTCGCAAGAGTCCCCGCTGTTGTTCGTAGGACCAGATGGAAGGCATATTCCGTGTCGACGGCTAGACCACTGATCTTGGTCGAGTGCATGGCCTTGGGGTTGGGGATGTTGCCTGCTTTCTGGCCGTTGCGGAAGAGGGAGAGGCTGATGAGGTCTGCCGTCGCGAGCTGGATGGGCTCCCACTCGAGGACGACGCTCGTCTGCGTCGCATTGCGGCAGGTGAGGATGGGGGCTACCGGCTCGGCTGTGCCAAAGGTCGAGTAGATTTGTTCTTGGAGGTTGCGGAATGCGCGCTCCGCTTCGGATTCCGAGTTGGTGTTGCGGGCGACGGTGATGTCGACTATGGAGCCCGACGAGATGTCGGGCGGGAGGAGGATTGAAGGGAACTCGATCTTGAGCAAGCAAAGAATGGTTCTGTTAGCTGGGATTCTTCGGTTATATGTACCAGGTAGCTAGCTACTGACCAGTCGTTTATCGGGCGTCAGGAGGACGGTGACGCCGGCGTCGACTTTGCCGACGGTCAAGGACACGAGCATGGTTGCGATTTGCTAGCTATGTGCGATGCAGATACTCCGATAATCGAGCTTCGAGTTCCGTTCCGTTATTTGTACTGAGCTGGCAAGGTAGGTCCCCGTCCTGGTCAATGTCCCCAAGTTAAGTTTATTTGGTTGTGATGCACGATTGGGTCGACGATTGGTATTGACGATTGGGATGACAGCTTGTGTAACCGACCCCTGGCGGCCTGTTAGTACGATACCTGTGACGGGGTCATCACCCACCCGACGTTGCAATACCACTCAATATTACCACATTTCAAACAGTTCAAGTGTCATTAAAATACGAGTTGGAGGGAATTAACGTTTTAATTCTTTCTCTGCTCAAGATTCTGGTTATTTTCATGGCTGATGGTTTAGATTTCAAGGACCGGTTGGGTATCTTCAAGTACTGGGCTAACACTTCTCAGGGGCAAGGTAGGCACTGAGCTCAATGGACCTGGCCCGGAAGGTATGTACAACAAATGTGGCTCGAAACCTACAAGACAGTCATCTTGGCTCTCAGGGTTATACCTTGGAGGACAAGTTTATGTACATCGTACAAGAGTTCCATGAGTTGGGGAAGGGTGTCTGGTGACCTCCAGTTTTCCAGAAAAACCTTAGGTACATCAAGCCTCTTCAAGACGCGGCCGTGAATACATAATCTCGAGAACTACAAGCCCAAATCCAGGTGTACACTAATGACACTATACAGTTCTCTAACTTCTTGCCCACAAGGGGCGTCTAGACCTTCCGATCGACATCCAGGATCCCAGGCTCAAGAGTGTCTGATTCCTCCTGTGGTTGCCCAGCACTGTCGCCCGTGACATTTATGCTCAGCTTGGGCGCGATGTTATCTTTGATGTGCTGAGCAAAGTAATCGACCAGTTTCGGAAACTCGAGCAGCAAGATTCGCTGGGGGTCCTGTCCGGCGAGGTTGACAGTGCCGTATAATTGCTTCCCCTTGGTGTTCAGCTCTCTCGAGATTCCGACGCCTAACCAGCTGTAGCCATTCTTGTTGAGGGCTACGCAAAAGGCCCTTCTGATCCGTGTTGCTGCCCGGTTCTTGACGACTACTTTTACGTTGCCGGTGCTCCCAAAGGCATAGACCGAGAGTATCAAGGGCTGAAGGGGCTTGGACGTATAAAAGGAGAGGAACTTGGCGGTAAGAGGATGTTCTGGCCCAGAGAGATATTTCATGTGCTGCTCATAGACCAGGTGCTGTTCAGAAATCTTTACCACGATGGGGAAGTCTCTAGTGTTTAGGCGCTTTATCTGTCTTGCGCTCCAAGGCAATCCCAGGTTGAGCCTCCTGGCGATGGGATATATCTTCTCACTGAACGGGAGGAGTTGGAAGAACCGTGCGGCGGTTGGAATCATTGTGCCCCCCTTTTTCTTTTGCTTTTGGCCTCTCGTTCCATCCCTTTGGCTTGCAGTTGAGAAAGCTGCCTTGAGGGTCTCGATCTATCAGCGACTGGGTGAGTGAGCGATGCTTCGTACCGAGATATGGTATCCCAACCTTGACTTTATTGAACCTTTTCCCTTGGGGCGAGCAAGTGGATTCCTCGAGAGCCAAGGAATGACCCTCAGCGGGTCAACCGTTAAAGGGTTACAAGACAAGGTTGGCGATCAGTCCTGATCCTGATCGGTCGTTATCAATGGTCAGTTTGTGGAATCCGTATGAAGAAATTATAAAGAAGCCCTGCCAAAACCATCAAATGTCACATGCCCACCCATTGTACTGGTGTGAAATCTCGAAACTTCGGATCGAATTTACGAGGAAGAGGTAACTCCGTGCCACCAGCGCCACCGCACGGCTAACTTGCCGCTATCAATTAGCCGCGCACCCCCAGCCAAGAAAAACAAACACACTGTGCACATTGCCCCACGAAACAGTCATCCAACCCAACCTGGCCCCTCCCTCTTTCAGGCCCCTCACTTTCACACTCTTCAAACCTCAGCCAAGAACCAAATCGTCGACTTCAACGACGCAAAAACTACACGCGCGACAACAACAAGTCGCCCACTTTTTTTTCTATCCCAGATTTTAGAAAGAACTCGTTAGAGTCAAGTCAATATGCCCAAGAACAAGGGAAAAGGAGGCAAGAACAGGCGCAGAGGAAAGAACGAGAACGAGTAAGCAACAGCCTGCCCAATAAACGCTCCAAGAAATCGAGAGCAAGCGACAACCAACATGGTCGCACACATCGGTTTTTGCGTCGCTTGATCTCAGAGAGAATAATACTGACAATTTGATTCGCTTGCAGCAATGAGAAGCGCGAGTTGACCTTCAAGGAAGATGGTCAAGAATACGCCCAGGTTCTCAAGATGCTTGGTAACGGCAGGCTGGAGGCCATGGTACGAGCCGACCTTTTTTTCTTTTTCGCTTTACACATTGTCGCGACAATGCAACTAACACCGAAAACAGTGCTTCGATGGTGTCAAGCGCCTCGGTCTGATCCGCGGAAAGCTCAGGAAAAAGATCTGGATCAACAACGGCGACATCATTCTCGTCTCTCTCCGCGAGTATCAAGACGAAAAGGGCGACGTTATCCTAAAGTACTCTGCCGATGAGGCCCGTTCACTGTACGTTTTTTTGTTCCCAACATATACCCGCTCATTCCTTGAAAAAAACATATTCCTAACCCCCACTACAGCAAAGCCTACGGCGAACTCCCCGACAACGCCAAGATCAACGAGACAGATACCTTTGGCCCCAACGAAGACGGAGACTGCGGCTTCGAGTTCGACGAGGACCGCGACTCGGATAGCGACGGTGGTGCCGGCGGTGCCGGTGGCAAGGAGATCGAGATTGATGATATCTAAACGACAAAACGTCGCGCTTGGATATCGTCAACTGGACAAACCACCCCCATCCCCCTTTCATGGATCTCATGCAGTTTCCGCGCCCAGATCTGGGAGGGGGAAGGTGAAAAAAGCTGTCTTCTCTCTCAACCTTTTTCTTTGAACGATAAATCACGCCACTTAGCAAGTTCAAGAACGGTCCCCGACAGTTTGGTGGATTTCTGTCCAGGTATACCAAAAACAGAATGGAGGGATCTGGTAGAGGTCGTGGTGGGAGAGACGTCATGGCTTTTACCGGGTCTATTATACAGAGGGGATGTTTTTTTTCTTTTCAAACGGTTGTGTAATGCAGTCATTATTGGTTGTGCTTCGTCTTTTTTGCTGTGGTAAAATTGAATGGCCAGTTTTCCCATTATTACTACTTCTCTACCAGCGCATCCATTTGACCGTGGCATGAATTGTTGTAAGCATGGTTACTCTAGATAGAAATTCAGACAGCATAAGAGCTATGTCCGTAAAGACTTTCCGGTTCACTTGCCGGGCTATCATGACTACTGTCAGCGTAACCTGTTCTACCGTGGCATGATTGCCGAAGCAAATGATATTGCAGATATAAATTTCACAGCATACGATCCATGTCCCATGCCCCAGGTGAACTCACTGGCCGCCCTGTCATGGCCTCCTAGAAATCTGGTAAAATGGATTGTTCAATATGAATAAATGATGGAACATCATACGCCAAAACAAACCCGCCTTTTTCTGTATCATCCTGATATCGAATAAGAAAAGGAGGCGCAAAGAAACTACTGAATGTAGTTATAACGTATAGAAATTCAAAAACAGTAACTTGCACGAATGGCCCAGTGAGGTGCAGATATCGTTGTCTAACCCCGTCTGTCCAGATGCGTCTCTCTGCATCCTTCCAACCCTCACCCAGTTATCCGTCTATCATTGTTTCAGTGACCAATCCAGCCCATGCTCTAAGTTCCGCTCTGCACCAGCATATCAACTTTGTCCATCCAACTTCTACCACGTTCACCCGTGATTTAGATGTATCCCTGACCGTCTCCAGCTTCCTATCCATCCCTGCCATCCAGAGTAGATATCAACCCGTAGCGAGACTACCAATCATCATCGGACGCTTCATCATCTATGATATCTCACGTTAGCACTTGTGCCACACAATCCAAAAAAAATTATACAGAACTTACCACTCTTAGAAACCTTCTGCTTCCTCTTCTCCAGCGCAGCAGCCAGCGCATCCGCCATCCCACCACCACCAGCTCCCGGCGCAACACCAGCAGGCGGCAACCCGCTCCCATGGGGCCCAGTATCCGACCCCCCACCAGGCACAGCAGCAGCACTGCGATCGCGAACCAGGCTCCGGTCGACCTTCTTCAACGCACCGATACCTCCCGCCTTCTGGATACTGTCCAACACAGCTGAGCGAGTCGGGTCACCTGCCACCGCAGGCAACGCCGGGGCAGGAACACCAGATGAGTACCCCGAGTCTCGATTTGGTGGCGGGAGAGGTGGTGCCGGTGGAGGGGGGATACCGCCTAGACCACCGGGCGGAGGGGGAGGTGGTGGTGGAGGAGGAATACCGCCTAGGCCTGGCATAGGAGGTGGGGGAGGGGGTGGAGGAGGACCGACGCCTGGGAGAGGTGGTGCCGGCGGCGCATGAGATACGGGGAGAGGCGGTGGCGGAGGAGCATTCGAGGCTGGCAATGGCGGTGGCTGCGGAGGCGGGACTGCATGGCGGGTTGGTAATGAAGGACCTGGGCGTGAGCTCGGTGGCGGAAGCGGAGGTGCATTGGGTCCCGGGGCCTTTGGAGGTAGCGGCGGAGGAAGAGATGCTGGCTGACCCGTCTCACGCGACGGGGGGGGTGGAGGGACCGGTCCACGACTGGGAGGCGGTGGAGGCACGCTTCGTTGACCAGAAAAGGGCGGCGGGACCCCGAATCTAGGAGCTGGGTGTTCAGAATCGTCCATTGGAGTCTTGGGAGGCCGTGGAGGAGGTGGTGGCCCGGGAGCCGCCGGTACTGCACGGGGAGGATCTATATGTGCGTATTTCCCAGCGTCTGAGATGGGAGGAGGAACAGCAAACCGAGGCCTGGCGGGTGGAGGGGATGGGTCGCGCGGAGGTGTTGGCTCTCGTTGGACTGCGACCTCGACTTTACCAGATCTCCTCGGAGCCGGAGGCGGTGGCGGAGCTGCTGCTCTTTTCGGGGCTGGGGGTGCCGATGGTGGAGGAGGTGGTGGTGCCCTTACTCCGGTGCTGCCACCGTTCACCGGAGGAGGCATATGGGGCGGAGGAGCAGCCGCTTGCCTGCTCTTCTCGGCCTGCTCCTGCTTGAGGAAATCGACAATGAAATCCTGATTGTCACGGATGAAGTCGTCCGTAAGCCCCTTTGACTTGAGGTCGTCGCCAAAGTTCTCCCGCCAGAGCGGATCGAACGCATCCAATGTCGCGAATTCAGACCTCGCCGGGTATCCATTGTGTCCATTTCCATTGGCACTTCCAGATCTCGAGTGGCTCGGCGGCGGTGCTACGTTTCGAGGCGATTCGGGAGGTGTGGGGGCTGAAGAATGCCTGTGTCCGCCAAATATTCCTCCCAGTAGTCCATGGTGCTTGTGTGTATGCGTGGGCGCAGCGCCTCCGAAGGGCGTCTTGACTGTAGCCTTGCTGGCGTTCTTTTCCCGGTCATTCATCTTCTTCAGGAACTGCTTCGCCTCTTTCTCGTCGACGAACGACAGACCGGCCAGACATTCTTCAAGCTCGAAGGTATGGAAGAAAACACGGTCCTGGTTGTAGTACCATGTGTCGAATATCTCCTGGTCCCATATTACACCTCGGTTCCCGGGCTGCTCTCCTGTTAGAAGTTATATACGAGGAAAAGAGTCGAGTTGTACGCACAGATATGTCCACCATCTTGATCCAGTACGTATTGCCCACCAGATCATTGGCAAGGACTACAGCACCCTGTAGTCCGGTGTAGGTCCATCTTGTCCTGTTGGGGTAGGCAACGTAGAGTCGAGCGACGGCGACAGCGTGGATCTTGTTGGTCTGTTTCGGCACGAAGCGCTTAACCGTCTCCTTGTCGTCGTCGGTCAGGATGGTCGGCATGGTGACGATATAAATTTGGCGAGCTTGTAATGATGTTGTGTGCTCGATGCTGTGCTCTCTCTTAGAGCCTCGTGAAGTCGTCAGGCATGGGTAGACAAGAGCCAATGCCGGTCGTCGTCAGGGGCTGGCGCAGATCCAGACCTAGAGTTGGTCAAGTTACTGGTTCCCGCTCAGCGGCGAGTAACGGCGAGATGGTGCGCTTCGGTCGAGGTATGAGTGGGTGGTCCCGGCAGATTGGCGTTCGGCGCGACCGGAGATACAAGGTTTCAGTAAAGATCCGCTGGCGTTGGGTGAACACGAATCAAGCTGGTTATAGAATATTCGGATCGATTTTGGGAAGCTTGCGCAACGTCGTTGAAGAGTAAAAATGAACAAGGTTGTGCAGACAGTGCCAGGCTGCCTCACAGAGCTCTTCAGTTTGCGGTCCAACAAGTCTCGGGCTCTCAGGTACCTGCCTCGCCTGTCTTACGACGCCAAGGTGTCATTGGTATTCATACTGTGCTTAATTTCCTGTAGGCTTGCATCATCAGCCCGTCGCGCCCCACCTAATCAATGATCCACAGCAATCTTCAAGCCAATTTCCGGGGAGCTGCCACAATAAAACCCCGCACCGCCCATTGCTGCCCCTCGCCAACACTGTGATGGAAACCCTTGGAACTGGGTCTGGACTTGTCTGTATCCCAATCAGTCGTGGTGATACGGTCGACACTGACACATTTTACACTGCGTCTGGCGCTTCCACTTCATTTACGACCCTCAGTTGAACTTTCGACCTGCACTGTACCACGGACGATACAATTTTGACATAAATCATCTCTAGTCTCGTGGTTTGGCCGTCACCGCATTAACTTTGAGCTATCGGGGGACCCATCATCATGCCAGAAAGCCTGATGTTGCCAAGGTCTGATAACCGCATCAACTTATTGTACTGTTTGGACTCTGTAAGTGGCTTAGGGATTTCACCATTCAATAAGGGCGACCATTTTCACGCGAACAATCTAATACAAGGAAGGGAAAAAAGTATTGTCCTATAAACTCGTCGATAATCATGCATTCATTAGGGTACAGCCAGCGTCCGTGATTCATTCATCATCCGTCTCGTCCTCGTTCAACACACATTTCCACTGTGGTCGTCCTTCCCGTCCAGGGTAACCTCCTCTGCCTTGATATCACCCTGCTTGGCTTCGTCCAGCTCCTTCTTCACCAGGGCTTCATACTCGTCCGGGGTCAACTCCCTGACACTGGCCTCGCGCTGCTCCTTCGTTCCCTTCTCCTTCGCATTAAAGTCTTTGGGGATCACAAGTCCCGGAGTGGCCAGGTGAGCTGGGAGGTCGGCATCAACAGGCGGCTCAACGCTCTCGACCTCCTAGTTGTCTTTGTTCAGCTCCTTCGCCTTGGCCGCACGCTCCTCTTTCGTTCCCAGCTCCTGGGCGTTGAAGTTCTCGGGTACCACTGGTCCGGGGTTTGCAGTGTGGGCAGCGAAGGCGGCTTTGGCTTTGTCGGTCACATCTTGAAGCTTGCCTCCGTCGGTCTGTTGAAGGCAAGTTAGTCACTGTTCAGGAAAACGATGAATGGATCGGATGCCACATACCGCGCCGTGGGGCTCCTTGAATTGCTGGTCGTGAACCTTCTTGTTGGAATCAGACATGATGAAGTTTTGTGTGTGTAGGTTGGATGTGATGTGATGCGACTGTGTTAGGTGAATGTTGCTTTGTATTGATGATCTTTGGTAGAGAAGTTGATTGATGAAAGAAGGAATTCGGAAACAGATCAAGAAACCAAATGAAGTGGTTTTATAATGTGCAACTGAAAGCAAAATCCAGCTTGCTGTTTTCGTACCACATCATTTGAAGGGCCCATAAAGGCGATGACGTCGCAGTCACGAGTTGACGCGGCGTAAGTCACCCGTGCAAGCCGCCTTCTCAGATGTGCAAAATCTTACCGTTGGAAACCGCGTGTGTGACAAGTAAAGTTGGGGCCTGAAACAGCCCGCTGCACCCACTGCCTCTTACGGTAACCCGGTACAAGACTCGATTGACATCGGTGTGATGACAAAACTGTGATGGAGCTTCGGCCTCGATGAAAACCCATAACAACTTAAACACGGATAATCGTAGACACCCGGACGTCGGAGAAGGAAGCGCCCCGCATGTCGGCTTCCGGTGCACCACAGCCACAGCCCGTGAAGCTTTCACTCCCACTTGTGCGTAATTCCAGTCATAATTAGCACGCAGACTCCAAGTCACTAACCCCTTAGTCAGGTATATCAACAAAAGCTGTTCGAGGAACTGCGCAAAGAAGATGAGCTCGTCATCATCGCCCGGGGCCTGGGTCTCTTCCGCCTCGTGACCAACCTCCTCCATTCCTACGATGCAGCAGGGAACAACCTGATCGTCGTCGTCAATGCCGAGGACAGGGAAAATGCCTGGATGGGCGAGGCTCTCGCCGAGCATGCCGCCATCAGCATGTCCCCCAAGGCTCGCGGCCTGACAGTGGTCAACACCGACTTCACCAGTGTCGGGACCCGCGAGAAGTTGTATTCTGGCGGAGGCATCTTTAGCATCACGTCGCGTATCCTGGTGGTTGATATGTTGACTGGTCTCATCAACCCCGAGACCATCACCGGTCTGGTTGTTCTCCACGCCGAACGGGTCGTCGCAACGTCGCTGGAGGCGTTCATTCTGCGGATATACCGGCAGAAGAACAAGGTCGGCTTCTTGAAAGCCTTCTCGGACAATCCGGATCCCTTTACCGTAGGCTTTTCACCCCTTGCTAGCATGATGAGGAACTTGTTTCTTCGCAAAGCTTCCCTATGGCCTCGGTTCCACATGCAAGTTGCCCAAGCACTGGAGGGCAAGAAGAAGGCCGAGGTCATTGAGCTCGAGGTCCCCATGACTGAGGCCATGAAAGATATCCAAACCGCCATAATGGAATGTGTAGAAGTCAGCATCCACGAGCTAAAGAAGGGCAACACGGGCCTGGAGATGGAGGACTGGAATCTCGACAGCGCCCTCATGAAGAACTTTGACGTCATGATCCGACGGCAGTTGGACCCGAACTGGCACCGTGTGAGCTGGAAGACAAAGCGGATCGTGGGTGATCTCACTGTTCTCCGGGGCATGCTTCAGTCGGTAGTATCACTCGATGCTGTCTCGTTCCTACAACAGCTCGACACCATACACGCAGCCCACTCGCCAGCCCCGGGCTCGACAAGGCAGACAGAATCCCCCTGGCTATTTCTAGATGCCGCCCAGACAATATTTGATACAGCAAAATGGCGAGTCTACTCCGGGAAACAAAAGGCGGGCCCAGATAGCAACATCGACTCTCTGCGACCTGTACTAGAAGAGCAGCCGAAATGGGCGGTCCTCGCGGATGTCCTCCAGGAAATTGACAGAGACCTCTACTTTGAGCCCGCAGTCAGAGATGACTCGAACGGGACGATCCTCATAATGTGCTCAGACACGAATACATGTCGCCAGCTAAAGGACTATCTGCAATGGATGCATGTTCGACCGAGGACAGAGAAACGTGTGGAAGAGATCCACGATCCGGAAAAAGACAAGCCATCGGCTGCTTTTATGATGAGGAGAAAACTGCGTAATTATCTCAAGTGGAAGGGTGAGTTTGCCCAGGTCAGCGCAAAGTTGTTCTCGGAGAACCAGAAAGCCCTCAACGGTGCTGTTGATCCGAGGCTCGCCCAGTCCAAGAACCGGGCACCGGCGAACAAGAGAAGACGAGTGCGTGGTGGTGGAAACGTCGGGTCCAACCAAGGCCGTCTAGAAAACGGGAGCATCGGACAGTTCTTTGAAAAGCCAGGCGAGGTGGCCGAGCTGATGGCCGAGATCCAAATCACCGAAGAAGAAGCAAAACAAAAGGAAGAAGTCGTTGCCGACCCTCTCGAAAACATGGACGATTACTACCAAATGTATGAAATGCAAGATCTCGTCGTCATCCACGCCTACGAAGGCGACCAAGACGAGCATGTCCTAGAAGAAGTCAAACCAAAGTACATAATCATGTACGAGCCCGACGCCTCGTTCATCAGACGAGTAGAAGTGTACCGCTCTTCGCACAACGACCGAAATGTCCGAGTCTACTTTCTCTACTACGGCGGCTCAGTGGAAGAACAGCGCTACCTCTCCTCGGTACGTCGCGAAAAAGACGCCTTCACCCGCATCATAAAAGAGCGCTCCAGCATGTCCATAGTAATGACCACCGACCCACACGGAATCCAAGACCCCCAAGAGGCCTTCCTCCGCACAATCAACACACGCATAGCAGGTGGCGGCCGACTAGCAGCGACTGCTCAACCCCCCCGCGTGGTCGTCGATGTCCGAGAATTTCGATCTTCCCTGCCCTCCCTTTTACACGGCCGATCAATGGTCATCGTCCCCTGCATGCTCACCGTGGGGGATTACATTCTCAGCCCCAACATCTGCATCGAGCGGAAAAGCGTAAGCGATCTAATCTCGTCGTTCAAAGACGGCCGTTTATACGCGCAATGCGAGACCATGTTTCAGTTTTACAAGACTCCCATGCTCCTAATCGAGTTTGACCAGAACAAGTCATTCACGCTAGAGCCATTTGCCGATTTATCGGGTAGTCTGTCCAGCGTTTCTGCATCCAACGCCGGAAGCAACGATTTACAAAGCAAGATTGTCCTTTTAACGTTGGCATTTCCCAAGCTGAGAATAATATGGTCGAGTTCGCCGTATGAGACGGCCGAGATTTTTGAAAAGCTCAAGACGCAGGAGGACGAGCCTGATCCGATTGCTGCTGTCAGGGCGGGGCTGGATAAAGATGACACGGCGGAGGAGCAGGCGTTTAACGCCGAGCCGCAGGAGATGTTGGCTGCTGTTCCCGGGGTTACGCCAAAGAATATCATGAATCTGACGCTCGAGACGGAGAATATCAAGGAGGTGGCTAATATGACTGTTGAAGAGTTAGACCCGATGGTGGGGAGGGAGGCGGCGAGGAAGATTCATGGGTTTTTTGTTAAGGATTTATTGGAGGATGAGGGGTGATTTACTTTTGATCAGTTTGATAGCGATTTTGTATGTACAGGTTAGTTAGACTTGAAAAATATCAGGGGTGAATGAATCATTTCCTTGAGAAGATCTTGAATGCTTAAAAAAGAGAAAGTTCTGCCAAAATAGCAAAAGCTCGGGGCCCCCATTCAAGGGGGCCCCGCCGAAAAGCAACCAACTGCTTTTACGAAGAAAGTTTATCGAAGTCGGGTTCGAACCCGTGAGCTTCGGGAGCTCGGGGGGCGGAGGCGGGGGGTCGTCAGCGAGGGGATTAACCACTCGGCCAAAGGGCCCGATTGGTTTGGTTTTCTTGATCCCCTCGCTGTTGAATGTGGTTCCTGATTGTGTGGTTATAAAGCTCGGATCTGTGGATGCTTAGACAGAATGGGATGCCTGGGCCGCTGGATGCATGGTCTGTCCGATCAGTCTGTGAATAATCAATACCGGGAGCAGTTTGAACCAGTTCTATTTGCTAGCAGCTTCGATATGTCTCTGGAAAACTTTGCAATGAGGAGAGCACAACAGCTAGACGAGGCATTCTCTCTCTGTCAATTTGGTTTCTTTATTTTTTATATTGTGTACGACTGTATATCGTCTTGAGATATCTCCGTGTTTAACCAGCTGAGTCTCCTGATGTTCATGGTAAACTTATACTCATATAGCTGGGGTCAATCAAGACCGCCAAACAATGACATAAAGGGTCCAGATACAACTTGGATATAGTGCCCGGAGGCAGACGAAGAGCGTACCACACGGAGAAGCTTCGGTGTCAGATATGGAGTACACTATTGAAGAGGATACCGAGGTCAGCTCAACATTCCCCTGATTGCCTAGTTTGCGAAAGTAAACAAAATGATGCAGTGCCGTTGTCCTACGTCAAAGACCCTTGATTGAGCGGGTCGTTCATAGTCTCGGACCCTGCCCATAAAGCCCATCATGAAACACAAAGTCTTTCCATGGATTGGGGACATCCCGTCATGGCAATGTGACATGGCAGGATCCTGAGAATTACACTAGTGCCGAATACCGATGGGAACACTGGGAATAGTAACAAGCACGTGTCAAACAAGCAATCATTGGAATCTCAGTGCTTGAGAAGAGAAGCTGGAGGGTCCGCTGGGCTGGCTGGAAGGTCAGTATTGCTTGGCATGGATGTCCTGACAGGGGCGACGGGCCGCGTGGTGGGAGAAACAGCGACCTATGACGTAGGTGTCCAGGTCCCCGAGGCTGCCCCTTGACAAAGGGGACCTCCGCCGGCCCCTAGCCCGCCTGCCCACTTGGGTCAGGAGCACTCCGTATGGCCTCTCATAATCAAACGCACAATGATGCAACAACATCCCAAAAGGAAATGAACATATCTATCCAACATGATCACGATTGGGGTCAGCCACGGATATCGATCCCGATAAGTCTCGTATATCCAAAGTAAAGTGGCTGGTTCGTCATACCTGATATGCTGTGAATCCCAAAACATCTGCAGAAAGAAAATCCCGAGACTTACCGTCGCCAGCGTCGTAACTGCGTGTCTTGTGAACAATCTCGATTCTCGAAAGCCACATCATCTCAGCCACTCCCAATATGAGCAAAGCGGGCAAGTGCATTAGTTTCGCTGGGCTTTGTCCATGATCGACGCGGAATTCCTGACAGGTGCGGCTTGGAAATTTTTCATTGATCGAAACCTGCCTCAAAGATATGACGAACAAAGATTGTGACAGGGCTGATTGGTTGGGCCGGCTCAAAGTTGCTGGGTGTGGAGGTGGTCGTCAGTGACGTCATACGTCATTTGCCCACTATCAGGGTCGCCGATGACCTATGGGATGAGTTATGACGATTTTCAAGGGTGTCGGATTGAAATGAGCCACACTTGAAAGAGAAATTTCGAACAAGAGCCTGATCAATATTTTACATACATAAGGGTATGCCACACCTCGAAACGAACCACTCAACTCATCATTCTCACATCTTCATTCACAACATCAAAGAATATCTTTGCCATCTACAAACATCACTAACAAACAAACAACATATTTTCACACATAACCAAAACAACCAAACATATTTCAAAATGGGTGCCGTTGTCTCTTGCGTATGTTCCCCTCATTTAAATCGCCCTCGGAAATACTCCTGCTAACATGGCGAATAATAGATTCAATCCGTCTTCCGAACAATCGGTCGCACCATCATGGCCGTGGTCAACGGAATCGGCAACATCCTCATGGCCATTATCAACGGCGTGGTCAGCTTCCTCGGCATCATCGTCGGTTTCTTGACCTGCCAGAAGTGCGGCGGTCGCCGGAGACACACCTCGGGCTCAACCGGCACGCGCCGAAGTGGCTTCGGACGTCGTAGACATCACGGTACTACGGCGGCGATCTAAGTCTTCCCGCGCTCTCATCAATCTTTCCCATCCTCATCCGAGTCGAGTCACGGCGATGAACAAACACAACCAACTTCAACGGTTGTCTCGACACGACACCATCTTGGTTCCGATTCCGAGTATGGGAGGATGAGCCTGGAGCGAAGAGTAGATCAGGGCATGATGGATACGGCACAACACACATGACTGGACGAACGGATGGATAATTAGGCGTTGCATTTTTCTTTTTTCCTTTATCATCATTATCTTGATATCCCCAATGGCGGCGGTGTACGAGCAAGCGAGCGAGCGAGCGAAGCGGGGTTGGTTTTCTTTTGTCTGGATTTCGATTTTTCTCACGGCGACCGATCTGTTCTGGCATACGGAAGAACGAATTTGGCAGACCAATATACCCATAATAGATGATCTTACCCCATTTTAACATTTAACTCAACATACCTTGCTTCCATTTGTGAACTTAAAACCTTGAGCTAAATCTGACAGAGTATTGCTTGTTTACAAGTTAACACTGAAACGTTCCAAAATTGAATTCAGCGACACTGATGTGAGAAATAACCTTGCATCGAACCCATGTGAACGCTTGCCCTTTGATAGGCGCCGCATTGTATCTGCACATCTCATATCCCCATTCCATGACAAAGATACAAATATCTCGATCCCAAAATAAGCCCAAAATAAGAGAAAAAAACACTATTTAGCCCTCAAACCTTTCCGAATCTTGACAAACCTCGCAAAATTCATCTTCTCCGTCCCCTCCTCATCAACATACTCCCCACTGACGATAGTATGCACGCGCATACGCTCGTCATATCTCAAACCGGACAACAGCTTGGGCGTGATGAGAAAGTACTGGCTGGTGTGTTCGCGACAGGCAATCTCGACCATGCGCTCGTGCACCATGCGCTCGTTGCGCGGGTCCATTCCCTGGTTGATCTCGTCCACCACGCGGAAGGGGGCTTGTGCCATGGACTGGAGGGACATGAGGTAGAAGATTGTCGAGACCGCGCGTTCGCCGCCTGATTGGCGGTGTTGGTCTAGTCGCTGGAGGGTTTCGTTTTCTCTGTTTGTTGGATGAGTCATGGTTAGTATCATCTGTGTTGTCGAAAAGGTGGCGTGGTGGGTTTATGGATGGATATAATAACTTACCGGAACTTGACCTTGATCTCAATCGCCCATTTATCAAAGTCCTCGTCCTTGTGAACGCCGACCTCGCCCGCGCAGCTGATCTGCTCAAAGTTGTAGCTAAACGCTTCATTGATCTTCCCGACCAGCTCGTCCAGTCTCGGCTCCCACTGGCTGCGGATTTCGTCGATCTTCTGGTTCAGCTCCTCCAGGAGACTCTCCTTGTCCGCATGGTTCTTGCGCTCGCGCTCGATCTTCGTCGCCCACTTCTCGTACTCCTGCAGCGCCAGGGGGTTGCTCGCGTGTATGACCTCTAGCTTCGCCTTCTCCGCGCCGATCTCCTGCTCAACATCTTCAAGTATCCTACCCTTGGCAAGTTCTGACATCTCGTCTAGATCCTCTGCAGGAATGAGCTCTTTAGCTTCATTAGAGGCTTCCGTAGCAATCCGGCGGGCCTCCTCCTGCTGCCTCTCAAGGTCGTCAACCAGCTTCTTCGCTTGCTCCAGCCGCTGGGTGATCTCGGCATTTTTGCTCTTGAGCGCCGCCACGTCGGAGGCAGCCTCGATCAAAATAGCCTCAGCCTCGAGTAGGGATTGGTAGGCATTTCTGATTTCGGTGATCTTCTCCACATGAGTCAGGACGGCTTCTGCTTTCTCCAGCACCGCCTTGTCCTGTTCATTCTCATAGGCCTCAACGCGTCCCTTCACCTCGCCCAGCTCTTTCCTCTTTTGAGCAAGGTTTCTCTTTATGGAATCTGCAATTTTGTCAGTGAGAGGAGAAAAACAAGATGGACTTCAAGTGAGAATGCATACCAATCTTATCGGGGAGGTTCTTCCACGCATTATACTCCCTTTGCAGCTCATCCTTCTGCTTTCGTAGTTCTTCCTGTTCACGTTGTTAGAGATAATCAAGGAGGAAATGGGGATCGAACCACTTACGGCGTCTTTCCGAATCACAGCAAGCTCTTGCTCTTGCGCATTTACCTTTGCTCTCTGTGCATCCACTTCTTTCTTGAACTCTGCCACTTCGTCTTGGGCTTCAGACAACTTCTTGTTCAGTTCGGCCTTTTCTGACATATCCACCGGCTGGTCTGTCCAGTACCTTCCCTTCTGAACGTTGAGAACCCTAGTCGAGACTGCCTCTGGACCGTACTCCCTCCGGCGAGAAATGGTGTACAGTGATTTTCCAGCTGCGAAACTATTGATCACACCTTTATCCAGAAGACGATTCAACTGGGCATCGGTGAGATCCTTCAGCGCAACGCCAGACTGATGGATTCTCTTGTGAGAGCACAGCATAGCGAGAACCGGCTCGGGTCCTTCCAAGTAGTCTGTCATGTAACCATCAAGTCCCGACTCGGTTAGTTGTAATTTTGGCAGGGGAGGCTTGAAAGAACTGTATTCCTTGAAGATGGAACGAATGGTGACCTGCAGTCCCATCCTGCCATAGAACTGGTCGCTTAGCTTCTTATGATCTTCTGTGGTCTGCGTGGTAAAACACAGAAAGTCACTATGGCCCAGCATGGATTGGACCAGGTCCGAGTAGCGGGAGTCCTTGATGGAGCAGTTCAGCAGCGGCGGGCCGAATACCTCCTTTTCGAAGAGGTCTCGGTGGTCTTGTAACCAATCCCAGCCTTGGGCAACGTGGGGATCCAGCTTTCTCAGTTGCATCAGAAGCTGCCCTTCCTGTGACTCGAAATTCGCGAGCTCTGCCTTGATCTGTCCCGCTTTCCTGTGGCTCGCGCTGCCTCGCTTTCGAAGGTTGTCCATGATTTCGGCTGCATCGCCAATTTCTGTGTTCTTCTCACGAATCTGGTGCTCCTTGTCTCTGATCCGCCTGTTCCAGTCGGCCGCGTCGAACTCTCGCTGGGCCCCGCTGCTGTACTTTCCTTCCTTGTCGGTAAGATCTTTCCGAAGCTTACTGATTTCCTGCCTTTTGGTCTCCTTTCCCTTGCGCTCGACGTCGCTCTTGGTGAGGGCTTCTTGATACTTGGTTTCAGCGGCCTCGACATCTTTCACAGCTTTCTCGGCCGCTGCTTCAGCGGCACGTAATCTCGATTTGCGATCATCAACAGCCAGTTTCACCATGTCTCTATACTCCTGTTTCCTATTGACGGCCTGGAGGGAAGGGGCACAGTTATCTTGGAGGCGCTTCAAGTTCCGTGTAGCTTCCTTTTTCTGCTTTTTCAAGTCGTGGTGGTGCCTTCTCGCTTTGTTGTATATGACGACTAGTTTTACCATTTCGAGCCTGGCAATGTTTTCCGAGATCTCTTTCCGCTCTCGGAGTTTTGCAACGTCTGCCTGTAGTACCTGTTGACGAGATTCCATTTTGCGAAGTTCGTCGTTGCTCTCTTGGGCGCTGACCTGGGCCTCTTTCTGCGTCTTGAAATGCTCCTTCAGCTCCTTTTGCCATTCGATCATCTCTTCGGGAGCCGCGGCCTGAAGCGTCTTTTCCAGCAGCTCAACCGGTCCAAGGCCGGCAAATTCGGCGACCTTGTCTTGGGGCAGAAACTGGCATAAATTGTCGATCTGGATTCGCATCGACTTCATGAGCTGTTGAATATCCTTATGGGTTGCCCTCTGATTGTTGATGGTGAATTTCCGGCTGTTGTCCTCGCGACGAATGGTGAGGCCGACGACGTAATTGCTTCTTTCTCCGGGCTTCCGTTGCAGTTCGACTTGGATGTCCGCTTCATCTTTCCCGTGTTTGACGAACTCTCCGTAAGCACTCGCGCGGCCGAGAACGTGTGATGGGTATCCTAGACCCAGGCAGATTGCACAGACGAGTGAACTCTTTCCTGTGCCGTTCGGGCCGATGACCATATTGAGGTTGGGCCCCAAAAAGAACTCGGCCTTTTCGTACGTCACAAAGTTTTGAAGCTTTACACGGACAATTGCTCCTGGTTGGAACTCCGTTCTGTTCAGTCCGTTTGCTGCGCGGGGAGCATGGGCGCGTTGCCTCGAACGTGATTGTGCTTGTATCCGGTCATCGTCTGACGCTTCGTCCACCTCCTCCTCCGAATCATCGGGATTTTGAGAGCCATCGCCTCCTCTCAGTCCGAGGCCTTGGAAGTCGTCATAGTCGGAGGGGCGAGGGGCAAGGCTGGTGTCGGGTTCGATAGCCATACTGGAGGAGGATACCGCTTCAATTGTGATGAGTGGCGAATCGTCCTGGCGTCTTTATCAATATGACATTGCACTCATAAATGTCGAGCGGCAAGAGGGTGGGGTGAGGCAGTGCGAGGCTGATGGGATGGTGATGGTGGTGATACCGCGATGCGAGACCACAGAGTTTGGCGTGAAAACGCGTCGCGTCGTCGAACTCCAGTTAAATTGGACGAAATGGTGCTGGTAGTGTGCGGGTTAGTGGGAGAGCCACCTGTCGTGTAACCCAAAAGTGAAGCGGAGAGTTAACGAAACACCGCTGGCGGACCCACATTTATTTAGCCAAGACGGTGCATCCGACCCAGCCAACTGGGAAACTGCCAGGGAAGCCCCTGTGCTTGGGGACTTGGGGCTCTTCAACTTCAGCCTCCACTTTCTTGTCTGAACGTCCATCAAACAACAGAGCACCGTGTATGAGATCTACACTCACTTCCCACATTTTAGATAATAAAAGGATATTACTATTGAGTATCCTGTTTATCGTCAATCGAGAATAATTACTGATCATTGGATAGACTCCCCATGTACGGATCACTCGCATCATGACATCATCCGGATTGCTTCGGCCTCAAGTGTGGCATCAGCGTGGATGAAAACCCGATCAGGTTTCAAAGTTGAGATATTATTGACTTATAAGAGTGTATGATGTGCTTCCAGTTGGTTAAAGTTGCCGTTGTCACTCCTCTGCCGGTAGCTCTGGTAAGACGGCTTTCTGGCTCAAAGGCCCGGGGGACGATCATACACTCGAATTCCAGACTGGACGAAAGGCGTCCTGCTGTTTATTCTTGGTTCTGTCTTGTATGTCTATCTGGTATTGTCCTTTACACCCATGGGGTAATAGCTGCTTGAGCATGTTTTTCGTATTCTATCCGAGCTTGCGACAGTGTGCACAAAGATGGGAGGAATGTTTAGGTATGCCATGTCAATACGGGCACACCTTTTAACAAGCTGAATTACGGTCTGACGATGGAACAGAACGAACCCAGATAGGTAGCCAAGCGGCCTGAAAATCGTAGGACAGCGTGACGGGGTTGAGGAGCCATGCCGCTTGCGTGGGTTGAGCTCGTTCGAACCAACGAAACTCTTGCTTCAAATACATTATACCGGTACCGGCACAGTTGAAAAAAGCTTATCTCTATCTGGGAACGAGGGTTGTTTACAAACCCGCAAATTTACGGCCGAGATGTTGTGGTAATTCTGGTTGCCAGGGTGAGTGCCATGCCACATGGCACCGGGAATGCAGATTTTTGCAGCACTTCGCACCTTCCTTGACCAACCCATTCCAGAAGCAACCAAACTCCAAACGCTCGAGAGTGGAAAAGGCCACCCCGCCTTCCTTGTCAACATCAGTGGTGACCGCAAACCAAACAAACCGCCTGTGCCGATCCATCGTCTTCGGTGTTAGTATTAGGTATCTTGGGAGCCCTGCATTCACTCGCTTCCTTGCCTATTGTCACTTCCCTTTTCACTCTTTGAAGCTGAGGATCTGTCCAAACTACTCCGTTCTGACACCCGTCAGGATATCGCCCTTCTCTTACGGGCTTGTCCGCAGAGGAAAAGACCGACAAACCGACAAGACCCTCTTCGCTCTTCCTCTATTCACTCTCTTTCACTCTCCCGATTCGTTCACCCACTCTCTTTCTGTCGCTGCCTCATCAAAACATGAATTAAAGGTCTGCTCCCTCGCCTCTCATAATATTCGACATGGATTCAAGAAGCAGCGGCAAGATGCCCGCTGCTCGACAACCCCTCGGAGACGCGTCGAAGCGAGTGAACTATGGAGCCCCAAATATCGAATACCGTGGCGGTCCTGAAGACCGCGAAAACGTCAATCCGGCAAACGGCAAGAAACCAACCCGAAGAAGCTCCATCCCCGTCCTGGCTGTGAGGGCCCCGACTGCTGAACAGCGAGGAAGTCGGGCGCCGGCTGCAGCAGTTGCACCTGAGAATGTCTCGTCGAACCATCATCGGGCAACCCCAACGCTCGACGCGCGTCCAGTCGACCACCGGCGCGTTTCTCAGATTTCGACTGTCTCATCCAACGCGTCCAGCGGCCGCGGATACAAGACACATATCGGGCCATGGCAGCTGGGGAAGACGCTCGGCAAAGGATCACAAGCCCGGGTTCGCCTCGCTCGCCATCGTGTTTCCGGACAGCTAGTCGCCATTAAGATTGTAGCCAAACAGACAACACAGTTGACCCAGGCGGGGAGCCTCGCAAACCTCGATTACCTTGAGAAGCACAAGCCGGCCAACAATTCCGAGGGCGGCCTTCGACGTATGCCCCTTGCTATCGAGCGCGAAGTCGCCATCCTGAAGCTTGTCCAGCACCCCAACATCGTGACACTCCTTGACATCTGGGAGAACAGGGCTGAGATATATATGGTGACCGAGTATATCGAACACGGTGATCTGTTCGAATATATAAACAGCTATGGCCCTCTTTCCGAGCAGGAGGCAGTCTTCTACTTCCGCCAGATGATGAGTGCGCTCGAGTACTGCCACTCGTTCAACATTTGCCACCGGGATCTCAAGCCCGAGAATATATTGCTCAAGAACGATGGCCAAATCAAAATCGCCGACTTTGGGATGGCAGCTTTGCAACAGGCGCCGAACCATCAGCTCAAGACCGCCTGCGGAAGTCCCCACTACGCCGCTCCCGAGTTGCTCAGACACCTCCCTTACAAGGGATCAGCCGTCGATATCTGGAGCATGGGTGTGATATTCTTCGCCATGTTGGCTGGCCGTCTTCCCTTTGATGATTCAGACATGAGTCTCATGTTGACCAAAGCCAAGCGGGCCCAGTACATCATGCCCAAGCATATTTCCAGGGAGGCTAAGGACCTTCTCCGGAAGATTCTTGTCGTGAACGGGTCCGATCGAATCACCATGAGGCAGATGTGGAAGCACCCGCTGATCAAGAAATACGACTCTCTCGCCGAGCTTTGTGTCTGGGGAACAGCGCTTCCGATCCCTTCGAAGAATGTCGACGCAGCTCCAATCCGCGATAGTGAGGTGGATATCCAGATTCTGAGACAGCTCAAATCCATGTGGCATTCTTACTCCGAGGCGCAGCTCAAGGCAGTTCTGGCGCAGGATAGGTTGAGCGATCAGAAGGTGTTCTACTGGCTCCTTTATAACCACAGAGAAAGGCAGCTGGAAAACTACAACAACGAGGTCCCCATCTCCAAGAGCGACTTCCACCATCTCAAGCCCCCTAACTGGGGCAAGCGGTTCTCGACGTGCAAATTCACCCAGGCTGGGCGGAACGGTACGGTCAAGAGCGTCTCAAAGTTCACTGTTATCTCGAATGTGGCCGAACAGGACGAGGTCGGCACTGTGAGAAGCTATGATCCTTACCGTTCGTCACAGGTTCTGAAGCCCTGTGGCTCACAGGCCAGCGGCGCCAAGTTGGTCGTTCACCGCAGCAAGGCCGACCACGAACTGCGACCAAACTCGAGCAACGTGTCACATTCCTATACTTCCTACAAGTCTGTCAATGGATCGTTTCGACAACGCTCACAACACACGGGCTCTGTGGGACAGCTCAAGTCGTCACGCGGCTCAGCGGGCTCCATTCGCAGCTTCCAGACCACGCCTCGGGCTGTCCGCGTCAACCATCGCACCAGACGTGGCGTCGACTTTTCCAGTGTGCGAGCCAGAGATCGCCGCCGGAGCCAGTCACCGTCAAAGCTGGGCAAGTCGAAAACTGTGGGTGACTCACACCTTGAGCCAGTCGCCCACCAGCCGAAGGATGAAAGCCACCACTGGAAGCAGGAACTTGAGCAGCTCGGGCATCATGTCGCTTCCTACTGCGACGAGGCATTCGGGACTTCACTCCTCTCAGCCCCTGTGTCTGGTGAGTCAACCGAATTCCTTCCTTCTCCGACTTCCCTCGGAAACGTTTCTCTGAGCGATTTCCCGGTGCCTCCCACCTACACAGTCAAGGATCAAGCCCGATCTTTGCGCTCGTGCAGCCGGCCTTTGCCACCACTTCCGGACAAGTCGTATCACAATCTCAAGTCTAATACCTCGGTATCAGGAGCAGAGAGACGCGCGGTCTCCGAGCCGGTATATACGTCCTCGGGTAGAGAAGCTCGAGCTTTACCCTCTATTGTCGAGCACGTTTCAGAGGAACCGAGTCGAGATAATGTGTCAGGCTAGAAGCATGGCAACAGTCACGATTCGACTCCTCTACGGACTCCGGCTGAGACTCAAGGACTTGATTACTTGAGCAGTGTTGAGAACACTATTCGCGTGGTCAGCTCCCCAGGCGCGATGATGGGCCACGAATCTGTCCTGGTTCCTGCCCCTCTCAATGTACGCAAGGTATCCAAACGGCCGTCCAAAACGTTTGAACCAGACACGGATGTGCCATCCTCGCACACCCAAAGGCGCGCAAGTGATGGGGCCACTTCCCAACACGATGGCGATCATAACGGCAACACGGTAACAGAGAAGAAGCCGCGGGTGTCATCTTGGTTCAAACGGTCCTCAAAAGATGGTGCAAGCGGGTCGAGTTTTGTTATGGTGACAGACAGCAGTGTAACAACCGAAGATATATCTGGTGATGCAAACGAACGCAAGAAGAAGACCTTCAGCTTCCCGTTCTGGAAAAATTCTGCTGCCAAAGACACACCAAAGATGTCGCTCACAGGTAAAGACAAGGACTTGCCCTCAAAGTTGTTTTCCAAGCTAACTAGCGTTATTCTAGATGCCGATGGCGATGAGATGATGGATGGGGAAATTCCACGTCCCAAGACGAGCAGACCGAACTCGGGTCTGAAGACGAACACCGAGTCTGAGCCAAACGCTGGTCGAAAGATCGAAGTCCAACAGAACTGGCTGGCGCGACTCTTCCGAGTCAAACCGGCAACGAGATATCTGTGCTTTGCGATTTCAAGACGCCGCGCTCGACAAGATGTCACAATCCTCCTTAAGCAATGGCGCAGACATGGCATTCAAAATCTCGAAGTCGACAAGGAGCGAAGCGTCATTTTTGTCTCCCTGGGCGAGAATAATGGTATGTCGGCCCCCCTTCTCCCTTTGTCATTCCCAGCAATACCAAATAACTGATTCTGCGCCCATAGCCCTAAACCTCAAAACCGTCGCGTTCGCCATTGAGTTCATGACTGTCATTGAGCATGGCAAGCGCGGGGCTCTATGCATTGCCAGATTCACTCAAGAGAGAGGTGCTGCTAGCAGCTTCCACAAGGTCGTCGACCAGGTTACTTCGCATCTTCCCACCGGAGTGCTGGTTGCAGATAAGCGCAAGGTCAATATGATGATCAAGACGCTTAACTCTTGATACGGAACTCGTCCTCTTCCCGATGACTTGGGACGACACACCATCGCGGCACACGAATCTCATCGGACCACGATCACTTTCGACGCTAATATTTAATATCAAAGGCCATACCATGTCAGAGTATTCGATATCGATCTTGCTCTTCTCCTTTCATCATTGCAAAAGAGCGCCTCTATTATTGTTTGAGTTTTGTTTGGCTTCTTCATCTTGCTACAACAGCTTCCCCGGCATACATCCCGTTCGAAGAGCGGATTGCATCATGGAAAATGTCGTCGCTACAGTCCAAGTCATCCACGTGGTAATAATATCCGACTTGGATTCGCAAAATGGGTTACCGAAGATGAAGGTTCTCGATAACGTGTCTGGATTAAGAAGATGTTGGCTGATCTTCGCTATTGTTTCTTTAGTAGGATGGCAGGTTGGGTGTTGGAATAGTAGGTCTAATGCTGCAGGACCGACCTTTTTGGGAGAACTCTATGGCTTTTATAAAACTCGAGGGTAAAAAGGGCATGTGCTGCGCCTCCATAGTCTTCATCAGGAAGTCCTGCCCTTGAATAGGGGTAAGATCCTGAAGTAAACAATGCATGCATGTCCCCACAATTCTGTCGGGTTTTATCGCTTATGCGTCGGGACGTTCCGGAGCTAGACCTTGACGGCAGAGCGGCAGTTACCCCAGAGTTGCCGGGCCGGGTATTGCAACGGTAGTCTGCTAGCGACTAGAAGGTTCTGCTCACTGTGTCCAAGCTTCCAGGTTCCCTTTGGGCCGTTTAATTGCGCATCCTGGTGAAATGTAGTTGGCCAATTCAGTTCTGAGTGGCTGGCCGTTGCTGTCGCTGGCGTCACTGTCAATAAATTTTTTTCTTCCCATTTCGTTCGCATTTTGTAAAAGTCGCAGCCAGCAACACCAACTCTTTTCTTTAAAGTCAATTCACGCTCCAAGTATCTGGTTACTCCGTTGCACCTGCTGTGGGCTCCGGTTTGGTATTTATCCTTACTAAGCTACTGCTCCTCCCTAACTACTACGTAGTGTTCTGCACGCCACGCTTAAAGTGCGCCTGTCAATCATGCTTCGATCAGTGCGAAACGCCGGTCCCGCAGCAAAACGGTGCCTCTCTGGGCCGAGGGCACCCACGAGGATGCTGAGCACATGTCTTTCGGCGTCGGCTGCCACATCCAACAGCTCGTCTTTGTCGCCCAACCCCACCATTGCGTCAACCACCAACACCATCAGACAACAGCGACATTTCCACGCGAGCACATCCAGAATGGCAGCAAGCACGAGAACCGAGAGCGATGCCTTTGGCGAGGTCCAGGTCCCCAGCGACAAGTACTGGGGCGCCCAGACGGAGCGCTCCCTGGAGAACTTCCGCATCAATCAGCCCCAGGATCGCATGCCCCCTCCTATCGTCAAGGCATTCGGAATCCTGAAAGGTGCCGCCGCGACGGTGAACATGCGCTATGGACTGGGTAATGCCAACCTGGCCCGCCGGCCACAATGGCCACTGCATCAGGACGACAGAACGGCTAACTAATGCATTTCGATTCACCTTCAGATCCCAAGATTGGGCAGGCCATCCAGCAAGCCGCCAAGGAGGTTGCCGACCTCAAGCTCCTCGACCACTTCCCCCTCGTCGTCTGGCAAACCGGGTCCGGTACCCAGTCCAACATGAACGCCAACGAGGTCATCAGCAACCGTGCTATCGAGATCCTCGGCGGCACCATGGGCTCCAAGAAGCCGGTTCATCCTAATGACCACGTCAACCGCTCCGCCTCCTCCAACGACACCTTCCCCACCGTCATGCACATTGCCGCCGTTCTCGAGATCGAGGGTGAGCTGCTCCCAGCTCTTCACAGCCTGCGGAATGCGCTCCAGGCCAAGGTGGACGACTTCGAGGCCAAGAAGATCATCAAGATCGGACGCACTCATCTCCAAGACGCTACCCCGCTCACTCTTGCCCAGGAGTTCAGCGGATACGTCGCTCAGCTTGACTTTGGAATCAAGCGTGTAGAGAGCGCCCTCCCTGACCTTCGTCTTCTCGCCCAGGGTGGCACAGCCGTCGGCACTGGCATCAACACCTTTGAGGGATTCGCCGAGGGAATTGCCGAGGAAGTCAGCAAGATGACCGGCACCGAGTTCAAGACTGCCCCCAACAAGTTCGAGGCGCTCGCAGCCCACGACGCTCTCGTCCAGGCTTCGGGCTGCCTCAACACGCTGGCCGCCTCCCTCACCAAGATTGCGCAAGACGTAAGATATCTTGGCAGCGGTCCCAGGTGCGGTCTTGGAGAGCTGATCCTCCCCGAGAACGAGCCTGGTAGCTCAATCATGCCCGGAAAGGTCAACCCCACCCAGTGCGAGGCTCTCACCATGGTCTGCGCCCAGGTTATGGGCAATCACGTTGCCTGCACCATTGGTGGCATGAACGGCCAGTTCGAGCTGAATGTCTACAAGCCGCTCATCATTCGCAACGTGCTGCACAGCACCCGGTTGTTGGCCGACGGCATGCGCAGCTTTGAGAAGAACCTTGTTGCTGGCCTGCAGGCGAACGAGGAGAAGATCTCTAGCATCATGAAGGAGTCGTAAGTTTGCCATTACCCACATTCTTTATAGGTCGCTTCTGTGTTTACTAATATATCCACTTTCCTCAGTCTCATGTTGGTTACTTGCCTGAACCCCAAGATTGGTTACGACATGGCCAGCAAGGTTGCCAAGAATGCGCACAAGAAGGGTCTGACCCTCAAGCAAAGCGCCATGGAGCTGAAGGCGCTGACCGAAGAGGAGTTCGACACGCTTGTGAAGCCCGAGCTCATGGTCGGCCCCAAGCCCTACAAGGGCTAAATTGAAAGCTTAGACCGAATGCCTCGAGCTTTCCTTCAAGTTTGGCACCATTCGACCCATAGAGGCTTCCCTTATGATGCTGAATGCGCCTCCTTGCAGCTACTGCTGGAGGACCTTTCATTCTGCATCGCGGACCGAACCCCACAGTGAGAGTTTGTGACTGGAAACATGGGGAACTTGCAGTAGCGTTTACCCGTCACCCGCGCCTCGACCATATTCCGTTGCTTGAAAATGGCCGTCTACTTGAACCTCCTTCCCTAGAATAAACTCCTGCGGGTCTTGAAAAAGCACAAGGCATTGTTATTCGTGGCGTTATGTTGTACTATACAGCATTGCGCATGACGAGGGAAGTCGGGGAATTGATACCAGTACATAGAACCAGAACCCTTAACCAAGTCAAGGAGTCGTTTGTAATACATTACGAGTATTTTCAGTTTAAAGTTTTATCCTTCACTGCTTGAAGCAGTTTGTCGAGACTTGAGACTCGAGTGTCATGTGTTCCATGAACCCGGTTATCCTGATGGGAAAGCCCACCATACAGACAGAGAACCCCATCTTTCACGTAATAACACCCCGGTACCCGTATTCGGTCGAGTTTTCTACTATGACATGACGGTATGTAATTGGGCAACGACCCATTGCAATCTAGATCTGGTATTGCTGCGAGCGCTGCGGTATGCCCACAAGCTTCGCTTCACCGGATGTGGTGGTCGGAAAGACTCGGCAAGAGTGGGTGACGAACAGCCCCACCCGAAACGAGACCTCGGCTTTGGGCCGGCACATCGGAGATCCAGCTTTGCTTGGCTTGGCCGGATCTTCAGCTTCTTTCTCCCCAGCTTCTCCGTCTTGATAACGTAAAGCAGGATAGGCTTATTAATTGTAAGCACTGCCGATGGAATAGTACGGTCGTTAATGATCCAAACAATCACGAACAAGTGCCAAAAGAAGGGATATACAAAGACATTGAACTGTGGTTCACGATATGACGAAGCCCAAGAAATCCCAAGAAAAATATCGATGATCAGTGTTGTCATAGATGCTTTCCCCAGTTTTTGGCGCCTCTCACATGAGACGCGGGGCAAACAGCGGGATCCGTCGTCATGACCTCACTCCTTACCCGGGCATTACGCCGCTAACGCTACTGTAAGCCGGTGCACTACCCTTACCACCGTAACACTGGCTACCCCGGCCTGGCAAATCACATGCAATCCATGAGCTCAGCCAGGACATTTTGAATCACTTGATTTGGTTATGGACTTTTTTTTCGTTGTTTTGTATTATCTGGTTCCTTGTGTCCGAGATGTGACGGGAATAAAGACGAGATAAGAAGGGGGTGTTCGTCCAACTGTAGTGTATGGGCAAGAAATCAAGCAGCAGAATGGCCAATGGATATGAAGCGTTTATATTTCGGATCTTCTTGTGATATGCAGATGATTGTCTGAACGTGGTGACAGAAACGTTGATGCCGAGCCGGAGACCCCAGACTTCACCGTAAACCCCAGTTCCGTCATTCATCGTTCTTGCCGCATGCGGTTCCCCAGCAAGGGTCACGGCCCCTTAGTGTGAAAGCAATTGACCTCTTAGGACGGGGCAAGACGACAAGGCAGGGGGGGCAATTGTTCTCCGTTCTACGGACAAGTGAGTCAGGAAAAGAAACAGGAGCCGTCACGTTTTGTAGTTGTATTTTTTTTTGCTCTGGATATTCTTTTTAGACCGAGCTATCTTTCCTTCCGTCCTCCGGTATCTTGTTAGTACCCCTCCACGTTCCAAGCTGTCCATCCATTTATTTAGTCTTGGACCCCTTTCCCCAGTTCTTTCCCTCCCTCTACATTCCAATCACCTTTCCACGTTTTTTTCTTTTAACCACGACGTAGTCCATATTGAATAACGGGACAATCAAAACGACTTCTTTGGAAAAGAACAGCGACGACACATATACCAACCACCACACACACACAATATGGCATCCCAAGAATCGATCCTCCAGGGCGTCAGCGTGCTCGGCCCTATCAACGAGACGCAAAAGAAGATCCTCACTCCCCAGGCCCTGGCCTTCCTCGCCCTGCTGCACCGGAGCTTCAACTCCACGCGCAAGGCCCTCCTCGAACGCCGCAAGATCCGCCAGGCCGAGCTCGACAAAGGCCAGCTCCCAGATTTCCTTCCCGAGACCAGGCACATCCGTGAGAACCCGACATGGAAGGGCGCACCGCCCGCCCCAGGTCTTGTTGACCGCCGTGTCGAGATCACGGGCCCTACGGATCGCAAGATGGTGGTGAACGCTCTTAACTCGGATGTGTGGACTTATATGGCGGATTTTGAGGGTGAGTAAAAGATTTTCCATTTTTTTTCATACCGAGGATGGGAACCCTGAGGACCCGGAAGAACTTGAATATGCTAAAAGACGCAATCTCTAGACTCCAGCGCCCCAACATGGGATAATATGGTCAATGGTCAGGTAAATCTGTACGACGCCGTGCGGCGCCAGGTCGACTTCAAGCAAGGAGCCAAGGAATACAAGCTCCGCACTGACAAGACGCTCCCGACCCTGATCGTCCGCCCCCGTGGCTGGCATCTCGAGGAGAAGCACGTCACAGTTGACGGCGAGCCCATGAGCGGTTCGCTCTTCGACTTTGGTCTCTACTTTTACCACAACGCTTTCGAGGCCGTGAAGCGCGGGTTCGGACCTTACTTCTACCTCCCCAAGATGGAGTCTCACCTTGAGGCCCGTCTGTGGAACGACGCTTTCAACCTTGCCCAGGACTACATCGGCATGCCCCGGGGCACCATCCGCGGCACTGTGCTGATCGAGACTATCCTGGCCGCTTTCGAGATGGACGAGATCATCTACGAGCTCCGCGACCACAGCTCCGGCCTCAACTGCGGCCGTTGGGATTACATTTTCAGCGTCATCAAGAAGTTCAGACAAAACTCCAGCTTTGTCCTGCCTGACCGCAGCTGTGTGACCATGACCGTTCCCTTCATGGATGCTTATGTAGGTTGCCTTATCACGCTTACATCTCTTTGACCTGGTTATCTAACAGTCTTTGCAGGTCAAACTCCTCATTCAGACCTGCCACAAGCGTGGTGTACACGCCATGGGCGGCATGGCCGCGCAAATTCCCATCAAGGATGACCCGGCCGCCAACGAGAAGGCCATGGAGGGTGTCCGTGCCGACAAGCTCCGCGAGGTGCGCGCCGGCCACGACGGAACCTGGGTTGCCCACCCCGCCCTCGCGTCGATCGCCACCGAGATCTTCAACAAGCACATGCCCACTCCCAACCAGCTCTTTGTCCGTCGCGAGGACGTCCGCATCGGCCAGAACGACCTGCTCAACATGAACGTGCCCGGACAAATCACCGAGGCGGGCATTCGCAAGAACTTGAGCATTGGTCTCGGCTACATGGAGGCGTGGATCCGCGGCGTTGGATGTGTGCCTATCAACTACCTCATGGAGGATGCCGCCACCGCTGAAGTTTCCCGCAGTCAGCTCTGGCAATGGGTCCGCCACGGCGTCCAGACCGCTGAGGGCAAGCGCGTCGACAAGGCCTACGCTCTCAAGCTGCTCAAGGAGCAGACCCAGGAGCTCGCCGCCAACGCCCCCAAGGGAAACAAGTTCCAGCTTGCTGCGCAGTACTTCTCTGGCCAGGTCACCGGCGAGGATTATGCTGATTTCTTGACATCGTGAGTATACCCTTATTCCCTCTTGTGAATATTGGTCGACAATTTGATAGCTAACATATTTGCGTCTCTTTAGGCTGCTTTACAACGAGATCACATCTGCCGGAAGCCCCAAACCCGCCTCCAAGTTGTAAGCGGTTGTACGAGAAGATTGGTGTCACGGATCGACGATGATTATGATCAGGTCTGATAATTGAGTTTGAGCGTTCGTTTCAAATGGTTTGAGGAAGCAAAGAAAGAGTTGTATTTTGGATGGGTAAAAGCCACGTCCAGTGTATTTTGGGTTTCCTTTTCATCAGTATTTCCTTTTTGGTCTATTATATGTTTTATGGTCCGGTCAGTATCTTGTTCACACGAGTCTTGAGATTGAAATTTGATAAAACAGTACCAAGAAGCTATCGCACCAGTTGTTTATTTTGAAGTCTGTGATTATCTTTTGTCTGGTTGAAGTTTGCCCCTTTTTTCGTCCGGATGTTCCTCAGATGTTTAGTTATCACATTAAGGATGATTTTAGTTTCCTTGGCCTATCAGACTGGTGCTATTTCTCTCACGCATAGATGATGCCTCTAGATTCGCTAGAGAGAAACCATCGACCAACGCAACGTGGACCATATACTACACAGGAAAATGAGAGAGACAAATGCAGAGATAACCAAGGCGTATGAAGAGTCGTACAAGTAAATATCAAAGTTTATTAAGATACTCTTGCTCTAACCGTGAGTACAGACGAGATTAGTAAGGCGTATTTCATATGGATGTATGGGGCCGACTGTTGGGAAAACAAGGGATTTCTAGCCGAGTATTGGCAGTGTAGATGTACCGCTCGGGACCACCGCGGGTTGTAGAATTCCGCGTGTCAAGCGACTCAAGCCCCCAACCAGATTCCTGCCAATCCACCATTTTCAAAATCCGACTTTCCCACGTTGTAATGCTTCGGAGCGCTTCGAAGATCGGTTAAATGGAGGACGGTCGAGCGTAAAAGTGCTATACCACTGTGGGCAAGCGAGCGACAAATCGGTCGAAGAAGGGGGCGACTGCTAGGCCGATGATCGGTAGACTCTAGACGATGCCTCGGACAGTCGATTCGGGTGCGCACGCACAAAAATATCCTGGTTATATTGATTGACTCCATCGGACTAGCTGGTCATCTGGTGCCGCGAGAGGAACCATCCGTCGGAGTCGATGAACTGCGGTCATGAAGGGGCAGGCCTTTTTTGACCCGGAATCGGGGCCGAAAGATGAGGGTCGGAGATGGAGAGAAGGGCACCCATGAAGGGGCAGGCTTTTTGGCCCAGAATCGAAGCCAGAAGATGCGGTTAGAGCTGGAGAAGGGCACCTATAAAGGGGCAGGCTTTTTACCCGGAGTGTCGATCCAAATGGTCAGAGCTGGTAGAACTCCAAGCGCGTACGTCTCACAGCAGCGACCAAAACCAGGTGTAGACAGGTTCGTTCTCATCCTGTTCCTAGACCCAGAAATAGAATCTATCCATCATCCTAAAACCTCGCTTCTAACATTGTAGTATCATAATACTTGGTGTTTGTGTTGAAGCTGGTGATCTTGCCCGAGTCTAGTTCGTCTTTCCCATAGGCCAGCACTCTCTTATTACCAGTAGGGACGGCGAATCTGTGTGGTAAGTAAAAGAGAGATGAGCCGGCAAGGAGTCAAGACCAGGCTTAACGGCTTGTGCGGCGGCGAGTGTTGTTGCCGGTGCCAGGCCGGCGGGATCTGGGTCGGCAGGGGCCTTCGGCGACCCGGACGTCGTTAAAGTCAGCCTGGCGGGCACGAGGATGTTCGGGTCTTGGGGGCAGGGCACTCTAAGCCGGGCTGGGGCGAGCAGCTCAGGCTGACGGGGCCTGGTGGCGCTGGCTGCCTTCGGCTTTGCGGACGAGGACCGGAGGAGAGCAAGGGGCCGGGGATTGCTGCTGTCGCTGCTGCTGCCGAGCTGGGTCTTGGCGGACTGGGTCGTAGCCGACAATGTGCTATTTCGTCTTTTGGCGCCAGTAGGTGAGGAATAGGTGCTCAGCAGCAGCTTGTTCTGCTCGTCTAACTTCTTCGAGATAGACTCTGTGATCTTTGTCGTCATAGGCTTGACGGGCTTGAGGCGGGCGGGGCGGGGATGAGCGGGCCGGGCCTGGGGTAGCGGTAACCGGGCGGCGAGGGTGGTGCTAGTGACCGAAAGTCCTTTTTAGTCTGATACCAGATAGTATAGAAGAGTTTCTAAAGTTGTAAATATGTCGGTGAGGTCAAGAGAAGATGAGCTAATAGTTATTTATTAGTTGTCTATAAAGTGAAGAGAAGGAGGATAAGAGAGTGGATTAGAGGTTAGCTTAGTAGATTAGTAATTGAATTAAACAAAAGACTCAAAATGGATTGGAAAATAAATGGGTGATAGTCGTGGTCGAAGGCGGCAAACGGTAGGAAACTGCGGGTTACCTATATTTGGATAGATCGACAAGCTTAAGATAAAAATATATGGGGAAAAAAAGAAAAAGAGAAGAGAAGAAGAGCAGAATTTACGATTGAAAGTAATAAATAGCTTGCCCGTCCACGTACCTTCTCTAGTTGAGGTTCCTAGAACGGCTATATCGTATCCGCGGTGTTCCTTCACATTGTTTACTTGATCAGGGGAAGGAGGAAGGCGATACGGTAACCAATCTCATTCTTTACATCAGAGTCAGGCCTGATACGAATATGATGGTACAGACAAGGGAGGGGCGGTGTTCTTTGGCAATGGCGAGTTGCTCGTCCGCTACATAGTAACCGGCCCAGTCCCAAGTGCGAGCGAATATTAGGAAGTTATCAATATGCTCTTGCCTCTGACCTCCAGTACACTTGCCTTAGCCGACGCCTGCTTCCAAAGAGCAAACTCGCTCATCCAGTATCATCAGTCACCATCCTCACTCACCATCTTACTCACCATACAGGCTACAAAGAGCCACTGTGGCCTTGTGCCCTGCAACATGTACTGAGTATATTTTATCTGGTGCAAGCTATGGATCTGGAGTTGCTGGATGGATGGTACTTCTTCAGGTGTATGTAAGGTCCTGCTCTCGAGAAGTGGCCTCCGTGACTTTGGGTCACTCAAGAACCTACCGTTATTTTCTGAACCTGAACTATATATTCCCACATTTCTCAAAACCTTTCCCCAGGTCCCTGGAAGGTTTGCTTTGCTCAAACCTCCAATGTGGCGCTGGACTTTCTCTTCCAGGAGGTTTCCATTTGTGGGTATTGCTCCTTTTGACTTTGAGTGACTGCAAAACCTTAGATCGTGGTCTGCTGAACCTTGACTCTACCTTCCTAAGGTGTTTCCAACAGAGTTTTCACCCCTTCGCTTTTCTGGCTATAAATGCTCCCACCTTTCTTCTCACTTATTCACCAGCTCTTTCCGTCAACTCCCAACACTCTCTCCTCTCATATCCCTCTACTCATAACATCATTTTAAGTCCCTTCGCAAACAAGACTTGTAACTTCCCAGCTCATTCTTCCATCTCGAGCACTACTTCCAAGCCAACCAACGCAATGACGCACACATACTGGGATGTACCAAGAACGGTCGACGATGACACACACTCGGTGACAAGCACCCTGAGGGAGGAGGAGAGCGACCTTCCTCCCGATCCCGCGCCTGACAGGGTTTTCGGCATCAGCAAACATCATCTGCCCGAACGCTTTCAGCGCCACTTCCTCAAGAACGACGTCATCCTGTTCAAGCACCGGATAATGCCCGAGTCTATCAGAGAGAAGATGGAAGATGACGACACGGGCGAGTTAGAAGCCTTTGAGTGCGGCTACTGCATGCTCGATCAGATCTGTGCCTGGGCTATTCTGGTACTATTCGCAGTTGCGTCAGTACCTTTCGGCCTCCAGATACTCTCTTCTTCAGCGTCTATCTCCACGGCCGTGATTGGACTTGTCGCAACAATCTGCATCCAGGTGGCTGCATTTATCCTCATACGCTTCTCCCAGGGCCAGGTATCAGATATCGAGATCCTGGCGGATCTGGAATCGCATACACATCCGGTTGACTATCTTGTCGATGTTTTTGCGGGTGAGAGATGGGGTGACTGGCTGGCGGGCGCGGTCTGGGAGTTTGACTGCTTCGGGTTCGTCTGGAGAGAGTTACGTCGGCCTGATTTCGTCAACGGCTTCAGGTACGACGCTCGTACGAGGCTCAGGGAGGACGCCCCTCCAGTTGTGGACTCGGAGTTAATGTATCGGGATGGCATGATTGTTGTCCGGATGTCAAGATATCCCACGCCCCTTCTCGCCGCCCTCAGCTACTACTGTATTCCCTGGCTCGGTGTCTGGATTGATGAAGCTTACCAGACCTACAAATACCACCAGCGACTTCTTGCGGCCGGCTATGCGCATAACGCCTTGGAGCGTGACGGATCACTCGCTTCTGGCACTATTGTGCCTCCCGTCATCAAGGAGTACAGCATCCGGGAGCTGGAAAAGGACCTGAATGGGTTCATCTTTTATGAGACAGATTCCCTCGAAGAACAAAACATGGGCGACGACATCTCACGCCATTGAAACAGTACTCTCTGAAAATGGCACAGATCCATGCCGACAAAGAACTTGCTCACAAAACCCTACAATCAATCATGCGGATGAAAGCCCGCAATACGACAAGCAATCAAACCATCATCATCAGACACACCTTGACTGGATAGAAGGAATTATATCAGCGCCATAATGACAAAGTGGGTGGTGGACTGAACTTGGGACGTCGTGGAGCCAATTTCTGGATGGAACAGTTTGCTTTGGAATTCTGGAAATTCTGTTTGTATGTCTTTTTCGTGGTTTACATGTCAGACCTGAGCTATTTGGTTCTGACTTTACGGGAGCTTATGGGTGCGTTACCCTTGTCTAGGCTTTTGCTAGAATCTCACTCGAGATATTCGGTGCCGAGATTCTTCCTCAAGCTTAGAATTTATGTTATGTTACTGCTTTTCTGCCACGGGTTCTGGAAAAACTGGGTTTCAGCACCCTGCCCTGCTCCATGGCAAGGCCCTGCCTACAAGTAACACCAGGCAGGAGCCGTCGTTGTCCTTTCGATTGACAGTCTTGATGGAATCTTGTGGTCCTCTTACAAAGTAACAGTTCTATGTCGATCTATGTGGTTCGCACCTCTATCGTACGGTCGTATAGGGATGAATCTGTGGATTCGCCTATGGAATCTATCTGACAGACTGGGCTTAACGCAGGCTTTATGTATGGCCAAGTCGGTGTTGCTGCACCTCCTCCTGGTGCCTGGAAGTGACCTAATCAAACCCCCAAAAGAACAGCTACTTAGATGATTAATGGATCCTTGTAGAATCGTGCTTGAGAAACTACAACCCCCATCCCAGAACCGTGATCTTTATACCCCTATATGCCAAAGAAACGACATGCGCGGTGGTCACAATGTATTCCCAGCCAGCCCGAGTCAAAAATCCCATCAGAACCACCTACAACTTCTTAAAGATCCTCACATCGTGACTGCTTGCGAGGTTCAGACAGACACTACGGGGTTCAGTACCAGGTCCCGACTAACTGACTGACCACCAGATCAAATCGAGCAACAAGCGGAAGGACTCGATAGCATGACCCCAATTCTGACATCATATCGACATTATACCAAGAGAAATCAAGTCAACATAGCTTCACGAGGACATATCCACGTGCGTCTGTCTGCCCGTCCAATCGACCATGGAACCTTAAGATGGGAAGGCTGGTGAATCAGGACACCAAGTGAAACAAATGCATGTTAATTTCTGAAAGCGGGTCGCCCAATCCATTTGTTGTGTGGATATTCTTGTATATTATGACCCTCAAGTCAAGTCCTATTTGCCCTCCTTGCAATGTACATATTTGTGCCTAGGACCAGGACACAAAGTAAAGACGTAAAAGACCAAAGAAAACGCCTCTCCCAATCCCGAATTTCCAAACCCAACCCGAGTACCTAGACAAAAAAGAAATTATGTGCGGGTGTGTTTGATATGAACGGTGGAGGTGTGAACCAAACCAGGAAGAGAAGGGGGGGGAGAAGAAAAGGGATATTTGGGTAAAGCAAATCCAGGAAGAATATAACCACGTACAAGCAATACATGCCGTTTATGCTGAACGAGCCGATTAGCAAAGTATAAGTATAACTCTGACGAGAGAAGAGGCGAGGAGAAGGAGAAATATGAAAAAAGAAGGGCTTAAGCAGCCGCAAGCATGTGGATATTTTGAGGGCCTGTTTCGGAAACACGGAATACTGGAAAAGATACAGAAGGAAAACAAAAAAACTTAAAAGTGCAAACGCCGTAACATGAATCCATTCCTTGTGCCCAGTCTTAGTGCCTTGTTTTTCACAGAGCCAAATAACGCTAACCGGCCAAATAACGCTAACCAGTAAACGGACAGAACAAATGGTAAAGAATGACAGGAAAACGCCCGACACCATGAACAAAAGGTATTGGTGAACCTTTTGCAGCAAGACAAGGTGGTGGTATCCTCCCTCCTACCCCAAGGCATTCCCATATGGAGAAGATATATCCAAATCGCCCCCCCATAACAAGCATGGTCATCATGGTCTCATGAAAGTAGAGAGGCGCCGATAGTCATCGTGGAAAGAACCGATGGACACAGTGATCGACCGACCGATTACTGAGCAGGCAACGTCTTTCCCACTAGAATGGGGTATCTTGTAGGTTGTGTCGGAAAAGGAAATGAGAAAACCGGAAACCGTGAGGCAATCGAGAAGAAAGGCGGTCGACAGTTGAGTAATGGCGTAAAGTTTTCGAACCCGAGTCCCAACGCCGTCCGGTCGTCCTTTGTCGCATGCCCCTGGCTAAATATCATGGACTAAGGTCCTCGACCCGACTCCCGATTAAATTTGGGTATATAAGAACGCCTGAACCAAAGCACATTAGGGATCGATGCAGACCATTACAGCGCCGACCAAATGTCCCTGCGAAGGTTTTCTGCTCGCCCACGAACATAAACGCCATCTCTTTTTCTGCTTCCTGTCTGGAGGTGCATGTTGAAGTCGAACGTGGACGGACCCTGACCATATAAGCAAGTCGCCCCGTCCTGGGGTTCGGACCACACCAGAGAGTCCGCATTTCCGCCAAAGGATAAATCGTTTTCGAATGGAATAAGAGTTTGATCGACCAAAGTTGTGGATCGAAGGGGACAGCGATGCTCGGTAAGGAGTGATTTCGACGAGTTACGCGGATCGAGCTCGAGCGCGCACTTATGGCTCTCTCTTTGGCGTCACCGTCTCTGTTGAATCTTCGCCGGCGACGTCGTTACGATCTGGCGGAGACCCGCCGCTGGTCACAGAAGGAGCGCTTTCAGCGACGTCCTTGGAGCCGCAACCCTTCACAAGCTTGTGTCTCTGATGAGATGGATGTCAGTAACAGAAAACAGAGTTCGTGACAATGATGGTTCAGGGTGGCACAACCGCATCGAGTGATGCTGGGGGTAAGTTCATGTGACTCACCTTCAATGCGTCCTTTCTTGAAAAGCTCTTGTCACAGTGGACGCAAGGAAACGGCTTGACGGCGAGGTGAATCCGCTTGTGGCGTTTGAGGTCGTGGTTTCTGTTAAAGCTCTGAGGACACTCGTCACACTTAAAGGGTCGATCTGTTTGCGGACCGCTGTGTCCGCCATACGAATGATGTCCATGCTGCATGGTATAAGGATAGCCGTGCATACCGTTAACCACATGAAGTGGCGTTCCAGGGTGATGCATGTTGCTCAGTACAGGATTGCCATGCATTTGGTAATGCGGTTGATATGGCCCCACGGGCTGCATATGATGCCCTCTCCCAGCACCATACTGGAGTGGCGGCGCCATCCCGCCTGAAAGAACGCCGAGTCCACGAGATGGCGCCCCAGTAGTCGTCGGAGAGTGAGTGGTTGGGGGGTGGTGTTGATACGCCGGGAATGAGCTTTGTTGAGGGGTCGAAGACTGGGGATAGTAGCTATTTGGCGTTGGCGGTGCTCGATATGGAGGTCCCTCGTGCCCAGATTGAGGGCCTCCGGGGTGAGCAGATGACTGTGTCGGGGTCGGTGGTTGTGTACCGTTCGAGTTCTGAGAGCTTAATACCGGCTGTGAGAGAGCGTGATGCGTCGCCGCCGCCGGTGCTTGCGAGTAACCTGAACCTAGAGAGCCGCCGCCAGCGCTGAGAGGGGTCGGGAAGGCTGACTGCTCCTGGTAACTCGGGGGATTGGGAAGATTCTCTCCATTTGTCGATGAATTCGTGGCGCGTGCTTGCGAAAACTGCGGCATCGATGGCGAGACATTTCCGTAGAGTGACTGTCGCGAGCCAAACGGCTGAGTTACCACGGAGCTCGAATTCGACGCCGAGTTGTGGTTAGCAGCAGCATACGTGTAGGACGGAGTGTGGCCGCTTCCCGACGACGACCACGAATGAGGTTGGCTGGGCTGATAGTATATGCTACTCCCTCCGCCAGGCTGCGAGTTCTGCGAGCTGCCACTGTTGCCGCCTGGAGACGGACTCAATCCTTCGGACGCTATCCCTGGTTTCGGGGTCAGAATACTGCTGCTTGCAACTGTGCTATCTCTGCTTGTGCTAAAGGGCGGTGGGATAGTAGATGATGATGCTGATGATGGGGGCTGTGCAATGAGAGGAGAAGAGGAGTGTGCAGTGGTGGGAGGTGCTGCTCTGGAGGTGGCAGTGGGAGCAGTTGCCTCGCGAGGCCCAACATGATGATGATAGTAACTGTCATGATTTCTCGGGCTGAGGATGGCAGGAGCGTGGTTGGGGTATCGCGTACTTGGTATGTCCGCTGGCGGTGGCGGCAAGGCCAAGTTGAACTGGGGGAGACCTTGGGTTGCTTGCCGCCGGGAGGTGAAGCTTGATTCCATGATCCGAACTTTGCGTGAGCGATTGTGGACGGATTGTGGACGAGCGAGGTGGAAGTTATGGCGAGGAGGAGGCTAAAGTTATTGTCTCGGGGGCTTGAGGGAGGCGCCTCGCTGGTGTCGTCTGTCGTCCCACGGTTATGTTTGCACCTGGGCTGCCGAGACGGAGGGCTTTCATCTGCTGGGGTCGACGGTCGAGCAGAGATGAAAAGAGGGAAAAGAAGTGGAAAGAACCACCCAGTTAACACAATTAAATTCTTTGAGGCGGTTTTGTGGTGGCTTCTCGGCCAACCCTCGGCTTCCTCAAAGGCAAATTTGGCAGCCGTGGTCCAGTGCTGGGTGGAGTCGTGACAGTCGTCGAAGGTTTGAGGCGTCTCGTAGGCTGCGGGTGGGAAGTAACGATGACCAGATGACCAGATAAGCAGTGATCCGGGGAGATATCAGCAGCTTTAATCGTTTAAACTTTAGGCGACCAAGGTATCCGTATTTGTTTGTTTTGGGCCGTTCTGTTTTTCTTTCTCCTGGCAAGGTGCAGAGAGTGTCGATCACCCTCCTGGACGGCGCCTCTTCTGGATTATATGTATTTGGTCCAATTATTGACGAGGAGGCTCGGATCTCAGGCCAGGCACTGTGTCTTGGTTCAGGATGTGGTCTGTGTTGTGCTGGAAGAAAAATCGCAGCCGCTGAGTGGGCAATGTTTTTTTTTTTCTATTCCGTCCCCCCTTGTCTTGGATCGAGCCTTCTCCTTGTTGAAACGAACAGACGCCGGGACTTGGGAGACTTGTATCTTTTTTTGCGCCTCGTGCTTTGCAGCTTGTACCTTGGGATGCGGGCGTGGTTATGATTTGGATCAAGCTAGCCTGGATCCCCAATGTCCTAGTGCGAAAGGGCTGAAAAACAACCGGCTTATGATCCAGGGTTTCCTGTGTGTGAGAGAGAGCCAGAGAGCAGGAGCCACACCCACACACCCAAGCACTTGGGAAGATCTGGGGGTTCCTGGAGTCTGGACTACTTCCGCAGTAGTTCAGCTCGAGCTTTGACATCCAGATCTTCACAAGAAGCGCGGTACGTACTGGCTATGAAACCGTGTCGCTACTTGACGTTTCCGTATTGCATGTATCTCTATATAACTGGGTGATGAACTCTTCACAACGCTTTCAGACAGCCCAAAAACGCGCAACAGAATCATTCCCAGCTGGTGTTCCAAACCGAAAAGCTTTCTCCGTTAGAGGGTAGGTGACGGGCAACAACCCGAAGCTCGAGCTGCTCCCCGGCAAAGATTCGACAGGGGAGAAGAAAACAGAACGAGGTGCTCCGGTGGATGTGCACAGTGGTCGTGTTGGCCGTATGTAGAGTTTATTCACAGCTGTCGGGTACTCGAAAGAAGACAGACAGACGTGGCGAAGGTGTCTAGGAGGCTTGCATACAAATGCCAAGGAGAGAAAGATGGTAGATGGTCGAGTTGAGCATGTCCATTACATGCCCTCGTGCTGTGGTGTTTACCTGCTGAGATGAAGAGCACAGTAAAGTATGAATACTTCACACGATAACAAACATCTTGGTTCTGAGGGGTGAGGGGGGAGATGGGAAGCAGAAACATCGAGGCTGGGAAGTCGTGACCTGGCTGAGAGGACCATGGGAGTGGCGTGCTAGGCGAAACAGCGCGTTCTGAGTCCCAGACTCCCAGTTACCGTCTTGTACGGATACACTGACGTTGAAGGCCTGGACGGGACTTTCCATTTTTGCTTTTTCACACTGGGGGTGGTATATTACCAGCAATGCACCATACCCTGAAGGGAGGCAGCAAGAAAGCCCAGATCCGGTCTAGCTTGATCTGAGACGGACCTCCACAAGGGGAGAGAGGTCGTTTTTTTTTCGACCCGCCTATTCCCACTGTACGCCCTCCTAGAACCACTGTATCTAGCCGTTTTCGGATGTGGCTGAGCCGGGCCACACTCCAGCCACAACACAACGCAATTGAACCACCAAAAGTAGGCCAAAGTAGCCGATCAAAACTGCGTTTAGTCGGCCAGGATAAGGCGATTCCAACGCAGTTAATTTCACGCGCTTAAGGCTACTATAGCGTTAGTTGCAGTCGCTCAATTGCGTTGAATCCGTTCAATCGCTGTAGTGGCCAGCCATTTCGAGCAGGGCTTATGTCAGCCACGTGACTGATCCTGCCAAGCAATTGGGTCAGCCAGAGCAACTAAGCCAGCGATTAAAAGAGGAAAACAACACCGGAATGTCGTTTCACACTTCGAAGCCTTGCAAGTCTGTAGAATACCTGATGCAGCAGCTACTAGAACATATAGTGCGAAGGTCTGGTTGTAAAATTGCCAGGAGCGAGAATGAGAGAGGACTTCGAAGCCCCCGGAGCGAAGTACATGTAGCCAGCCACATCCCAAAACGGCTAGATACAGTGGTTCTAGGCGGGGCACAGTGGAAATAGGCGGGTCGATTTTTTTATTGTGCTATTTCTTTGAGAGACGGCGAGCCGGGACGGGGAATTTCCCCTTTCTCTACTTAATTCCTCTTGCCGCAAATACCTCTCCACAGCAAATTGCAAATTCGTCCAATGTCCATGATCGTACCTTGTCTCGATAAAACACATGCCCACAGCCTTGGGCAAGTACAAACAAGACCAACAAACGACGTCGTCCATGGGAGAACGGATGCCGGGGATGCACCCAAGAAAAGCGAGGGAATGGAGGCCGGGGCTCTCGTCCCTTCCCCTCTCCCCTGTTCCGTCTCCCACGCACTGGTCAACCTCCACACACCCATCCAATTGCCATCTAAGCAAAACCGTAGCCATCCATCCCCGTCCCATGCACCAAGAGTCCGGGATTGGATCCGCATACCATCCTAACCTGGGAAAAGGCTATATCCCACAAAATCTATTGACTGCTGACTGTCACACAAACTTCATGTTCTGGTTTTATAGTCGCAATCGCACACGGGTTCCAGCAGGAGGGAACGAATCAAATCCTCTCCGCAACAGCTTGCAATGTGCCCCGATGGCCTCGTCTCGACGCGTTTTCCGTCTGAATGGCGGGACAGTAAACAAGCGAGATGGTAACCGGTGCAAGTGGGCGATGTTCTTGTTGTCCAGCTCCCACTATTTCTGACCTTTGTGCCAGCTTGCATTATTGAAAGTGTCACACTCGCAGGAGAAGAAACTTTATGACGGGATGGATGCACGGCAGGGATCGAAGCCCCAAGATCAGCTCGTGATCCACTCTTAGACCAAACTCAATTCAACATGCCGGAACCACTCGACCTCAGCACTTCACAACAGGGTTGTATTTCGGCTTGGCATGAACAAAACCCAGCTAGCGGAGGGGTCGAGAAGCCAGCTGAAAAAAAAGAGCAGATCTCCTGTCCTGTGGTTGTCCCGCAGAGTACCACGCATAACATCACAGCTCTCTCGATTCCCAAGAAGAAGCAACCGACATTGGGTCCTGCGCTGCTATGTACGAGTCCCGAGTATCTTCTTACGAAAGGGGGACTGCTGACAAGCGATAAAAAGAGTCTGGGGCACACTTGCCAGGAGGTACTTTGAAAAATGTACCACGTTTCTATGGCGAGAATAGGTACCCCTGCCGCCTGTGGGAGGGAACTTACCGCAGAACCCAAGCCTAGGACCCCTGTCACCGGTGTTTGCCAGATCCTTGTTCGGGTTCCAACCCCCTGCCTGGCACTAAATTGATCTACCCGATATGGATTAGGGGCCTTCCAGACATTGGGAGAGTGTCTGTTTTCTCTGGATCTGGGCCCAGGCCATGCTCCTGCTTGGCTCCGAGCTACGCTGGAGCCGTCCTGACGACCATTGCTCACTGCAAAAAGGCTACCAGAACATGAATACCGTCACAGTCGTTTCTCTATTTTGGGCACTTGACGGAAAGGAACCGTGACGTCCTGGATGAATGTTCCGCTGGCACTGGCCCGCTGGTTAACTAAATATCTTGGACTTGGCAGAGCACAGAGAGTGATATCATTTGAGAGCGCGAGCACGGGAGGACGGCCAATCTTTACTAAATATCTGGTGCAGTGGTGACAGCAGCCATCGTCACCAGCACCACGGTTTGTGGCGCCAATCTACGCCTCAAGCGTGCTTCCCAGATGGTCATCGCCCAGCAATCGGAGCGCCATCCCGTTGCTCGACCACTGGCACCCGCACTACCTACCCTATCGACATCATCAACCTACGAATGAAGGGCCATCTACGCCTCATGGGCCCCATAAGGTTCCATGAAAGATCTTTGACCCACGATGAGAATCCAGCGAGGGTCGAGATTTGGTAGATTCCTTGCAAAGACAGGGGTGTCTGGATATACTCGCAGGTTGAGAAACCTTCTCGACGAATGGACCAGATTGTTCCCAATCACAACGGATCCTGCACTGACATGTGCAGTTCGGCGTGTGGGGCCATGGCTTGCTTTTCAACAACTCTACTGAAAAGGAGGGGAGCAAAGGTTTCTCGTTTGCCAATCACAAACCTCGAACGAGAAAAAAAAGCAACACTTTTCAACAAGGTAACCTTTTCTCCTGCGTGGTCGACAAACCGATGTGTAGATATCGCATTACGGTCCACAGCAAATTGTTCGAGGCACACATTTACCCTTTGGCCGAGCGGCCTGGGAGAATTCAACGACAGGACTAAGGCCTTCCCCATAAATTCCCGTTGACAAGTTGACACCATTTCTTGGTCTTTCCCCACAGGCGTCTCCGGAGATCTGGAGCTTTGCTTCATCTGCGAGCTTGGCAGATGCCACCATACCGACAGCTGTTGAGCTACTCCACTATACAAATTATACACTACTGACACCGTGCACAAGATGGTACGTACCGTTACGTTGAACAGGAATAAAATGCCCGTGTGGGGGGCTTCATGTCCTGTATCGGCCTCGGCTGTAATTGGTCTGTTAATTCACTACAGATATTGAATGATCCAGAGAAAGTCGCGAAAAAGCGAAATGGGAACTTCCATCCCCCTTGATCCCAGTGGTTTAATATCTTATGCCTTGCGGGCCTGCGTCCACAATGCAGGGGTTATACAAAGTTCTGGGTCAGCGAGCACCAAAAAAGGCGGTGGATGTTACTCAAGAAAAACCGACCTGAATGGTCGGTCCACCCCCGCAAAAAGGGCCACCACCCGTTGCCAGCAGCACTTTCCTGCTGGTGGTGGTGTCCGCCAGCCGTCACGATCCCATCTCCATAGCGCGCCTCCCGTTCTTGTCTGAATGATAGCAATCCCCGATCTCCTGCGTGTGGCGCACCTCGTCCCGCCTTGACAAAGATCCCGTGTTGACTTCTTTGGCACCAAAAACCACCTAGTGCCCTAGTCATGGTAACGGATGATTCCGTGATCCCAAGACGGCCGGCTGGCGATCAACGGGAGGCTTTGGACGGACGATTATCCGTGAGGCATTCATTCGCTCCAAGCCAAGTTGCCATCAAAAGAGCGAAAGAGCAACATCAGAGAGAGGCTCGTGCCGTTGCCCGCCACCCGCCGTTCGGATATCCTGTCGTGCTCTCGCATCTGTCAAAAGAAAACCACATGAGCATCCCGAAAGAATGGGTGCAGGCAAGGATGGGCATGTGTACGGTTTAATGTGTGTATGGGCGGGAATTCGTATATAAAAGTACTACCTATCCGTATGCTCAAGCTCGACACATCTGCCTGTTCCCTGGAACTCATAAATACGACCCAGGGTCTATGATTTGTCGGTATCAGGGAAACACCACATGTGTACGGGGTAGACAGATAAAAACGAGCCTTTCCTCCATTCGGGAATTTTTGACGAGATTGAGACCCCAATGACCAACCATATGCCTTCGTCAGTATTCGCGTGTGTGGGAGATGCCAGTTTCTTCCCCTGCCCTCTCCTTTTTTGTCAGGCAATTACGAATACCAAGGTACCACCATGTTGCAATACGGTATAATACATATACACCATTACGTTATATGCTGGCGATAACCCGTACCAATGCCCATTTGTTTGAGCTTCACAAAACACGTAGGGAACGAAATGGCGGCTTCGTGATATTTGTTACCTATATTTTTCAGCGTTAGAAATTACAATTATCAAGATAAGAATATTCATACGCTTTTCTGTGCTCTCCTTTCACGTACTTTCCTCTGCCAAGGAAGTCGTCTTACTCATCGGTTTACGTTGTACTTCCCCCACAAAGTAAAAGACAACAATGCAGTCAAGTCTTTGCAACACAACTTTACTATGGCCACATGCACCCGCAGCATCGGCATCCAAACTGTTGGGAAGTTTTATACCAAGACAATCACGAACCCAACATAAGCACAACTTTGCACCCTTCAGATGTCATCGCCAGAGCATGCTCTTCTCTGCATGGTGTCGAACATGGTTCCAACGTGACAGGCCCACCACAAAAAGCATCGTAGCATGTGTGAAGGAGAGACAGGCATGCTGCGTGTGGACTGATTAGGATAGCCAAGAAGGTGATCACTTCGGAATCTTTTTCTGTAGGGATGATTCACAGAAGAGTAAAAGAAGCACCATATCCACACTGTGACTGGAAAATTTGGACAGGACAGTTAAGAGGCAGGCGCTTCCCGAAGTTGCAGATGCGGACCGTGCTTAGGACACACAATCATCGGCACCGACAGATCTCAAGACTTTCAACCAATCCGCGCCTTGTGGGCATTCGATATTCCTGCTCTAAGCGCAATCTTTATTGGTGTGTTTGTTGTCGAATGTCTTGACTGGTTGTTCAGCCGCCCTTGTGCTTTTCCTGCCTCCTTTCTCGTCGGAGCTGCAAGATGGACGGTATCAACCAACTCCTCGGATCCCCCATCATGAATTCCTATTCCCCGAACTTCTCTTCGGGCAGATCAGAGGAAGCTCCCCTTGCCAAGTCTCACGATCGTCCCAAAGGCGATGACGAAACCGTTAGCACGGGCTTGCATGGGGCGTCCGCTACAGTGGGTGTTCGTGGCTGGTGATCGACCGGCAGTGCCTGGGCAAAAAGGGGAACAAATGGGGTCGACGATCCTTCGCTGGAGGATGGACCAGTGGCTTAAGACCCTGTCTTTCCCATGCATCCAGGACAAGCCTCTGTCAAGCCAAAAAGTAAAAGGGTGGTATCCGTTGGGCGGCTCGCGCTTCTCGACTGAAAGTGGGCCGTGATTTGTTGCACTTCTTGACATGGAGGGTTCGCGAGGAAGATATCACGAACCACGGACCTGTGTCTTTTCCTTCAAGAAAGAAAAGTACTTATCTCGAAGCGGCTAACTAATCCAAGCTACCCTACAGGTACCTACCTGTCTACAGTCTAACCAACAACCCCTTTGAGTGCCGGACGAGGCTTGCTCCGTTTTCTCGGTAGGCGCATTGGATGCTACAGCAGGAGGTTGCAAGAAAAGCAAGCCACGGCCAAGTGCAAGATCCCATCTACAGCAGACCAGCATGTCACGGACCATCAGGGCATGAAACCAGGATGCCAACTACCCAAATAGGCTTAGGCTCCCCGTAAGGTTGTGCTTTTATTTATTTTATCTATTTATTCCTCTTGCCTAGGGCACCGCACCTTTTCTCGTTCCCGCCCTCATTTCCAGATACGATAGGCTAGGAATATACCGAGATTTGCGCTCGCCCCAAAGGGGAATGGGGCATGCCAATATTCTCCTGCAAGTTGTCGGGCTTTGCAAGGATGGAGCTTTTCGGCTGGCAACATCCCCTCCAAGCAACAGGGGTGTGTGATTTCTGGGATTGGGTATGACAATCTTCCATCCACGAGCCTTTTCTCTTTTGCTAAGCGAATGCCATTCCATGAATTACTATGGTTTTGCTAATGAACAAACAGACCCAGGGGAAGAACGGGAAAAGCAGAGCAAGATTGTCCTGTGTTTCGATCAAGAGTAAGGATCCTCCTTTTAGTCCCAGAGACGAACAATCTCGCAGAAAAAGAGGGGGAAAATAAACGGTTACCTTGTGCCAAGTGTACCTCGACACGGGTGTACGTATCCCGTAACGTAGCGTACCCGCGCGTTACAGTTCACAACACGACCACTTCCAGTCCTCTCGGGACTGTTTGTGGAGCCAAACAGTCCCAAGCAAGGCAAGCCATGAAGCACAGCATCTTGTCACTCTCGATATCCGACGCCCTAGTCCCTTGAGCCGCAAAATTGGCGCCGGCATGTGGTTTGGTTCTGGCGCAAAATGGCTTGCCCACCCGAAATTCCGCACTTGCAATCTTGCACGCTTTTGGCGTTTTCGTTCCTTGCCGACGGCGGATAAGGCTTCACTAAGCTCAAAGGGCCTGATGCGCCGGAATCCTGAGCCTGCGAACCTCTTAAGGGGTAAAAAAGCCATTCCCGTTCTCCAAGGCAAGCCTCTTTTTCAGCGCTTTCCCGATTGTTGGCTAGCATGCTCTCTTTGTCGCTACTCCACGTGTATCTTTTTGTTCTCGATGTTGTGGAAGATTGGGGGCCATCTCAAACTCATAAACTCTCTCTATATGGGGGCCAGCCTTAAATACATGCACACACACACCAACACGTATCTCCAGCACTTCTAGTATTCTAACAGTACCCTCTAGTAGTTTAATAGTATCTAATCCGATTTAGAAGGGCCTACCTACTAAAGTTTTAGGAATAGCTACCTCTAATAAAGGGCTAGCTAACTAGCTAGTAATAATAACAATATATTAAGTATGTAACGCCAGTGACATACCAGACCACTGAGCACAAACCCACAAAAGGGCATAATTCTAGAACGGAAGAATCCGATCTAGAATAGGTATGTATAGTATATGTAACAGCTGTAATAGTACGATCGTGACAAAGTAAATAAATAAATCTATTCTAAATAACGTTATTTAATTATATTTATTTAAATTTTATTTAAATTTATTTAAAAATATTATTTTCTTAATTAAATACTATTAAATGTAAATAACTAATATATATAGTTAAAAACCCCCTTTAATTAAACTATATAATAAACTTACTATATTATACTATTATTAACTATAGTACTAACTAAGAAGAAAAAATACTCTAAGGGTTATTTACTATATTCTACTCTCTATTAACTACTTATTATATATTCTAAGAGACTATTTATAGTAAAGAAAGTTATTAGAAGTATTAGGAAGGCTATTAAAAGTACTAAAGTATTGTAACGATCGTGACATACCACACCACTACGTAACATAGCCCAAAAGAGCAACTAGACTTGATTGGAAGATCCAATCAAGTAAATGGTATGT